>CATIWQ010015026.1:0-30200 GCA_949673415.1 Euphorbia schlechtendalii
AAGGGTTTATGTGTAAATACAATATTTTATAATTTCAGAGAAAATATAAAAATGTGTAAACGACGACGTAGCAAGAAAAACCATTAACAGGGCAAAACAAATGGGATTACACCTCTAGGGTTTGTAATCGGCAGGAGCCTACTTCTGCTTTTGGCGGGAATCGTTTCCCCTTTGCATTCCCAATTTCACTTAAAAAAACCCAATCTCTACTTCTACTCATCGTGAATTTTGCCCCAATCGGATTGAGCAATGGGAAAAGACGAGGAGGAGATGAGGGGGGAGATAGAAGAACGGCTAATCAACGAAGAATACAAAATTTGGAAGAAGAACACTCCTTTTCTTTACGATCTGGTTATTACCCATGCTCTCGAGTGGCCTTCCCTCACCGTCGAATGGTTACCCGACCGCGAGGAACCTGCCGATAAGGACTACTCCGTCCAAAAAATGATTCTTGGAACCCACACTTCCGAGAATGAGCCCAACTACCTCATGCTCGCCCAGGTTCAGCTTCCTCTTGACGATGCCGAGGACGATGCCCGCCACTACGACGACGATCGCTCCGATTTTGGCGGCTTTGGAGCGGCCAACGGCAAGGTTTCTTCTCTTTCAGTTTATTTCGAATTTATTTATTCTTAGAAAGAACAGGAACCTTAAACAATGATTTATGTTACAGGTTCAAATAATTCAGCAAATCAACCACGATGGAGAGGTTAATAGAGCTCGTTACATGCCTCAAAACCCATTTATAATTGCGACGAAGACTGTTAGTGCTGAAGTTTATGTCTTTGACTACAGTAAGCACCCATCTAAACCCCCTCTGGACGGTGCTTGCTCCCCCGATTTAAGGTTGAGAGGTCACAGCACTGAGGGTTATGGTTTGTCTTGGAGTAAGTTCAAACAGGGTCACTTGCTCAGTGGTTCTGATGATGCCCAAATTTGTTTGTGGGACATCAATTCCACTCCTAAAAACAAGGCTCTAGATGCTATGCAAATTTTCAAGGTCTGCTTTTCCATCCTTGCGTCTTACACCTTGCTTTAACCTCAAATTCGCCAGATCTTGCTCCTCTCACTTCCGTTTGCCCCTTTTGGGAATCAGTGAAAGCATTTACTAATTTGTCATGTTAGCATTTCTGGAATTTCGATTGTCATATCATAAAAAATTTTCTGCGAAATAGGTTCATGAAGGCGTGGTAGAAGATGTGGCATGGCATCTGAGACATGAATACTTATTTGGCTCAGTTGGGGATGACCAATACCTTCTCATATGGGACCTACGAACTCCTTCAGTCACCAAGCCAGTCCAGTCAGTCGTTGCTCATCAGAGTGAGGTAAGAACAACATTTAAGTAATAAGTATAGTTATAGGTTCCATGTGAAGATATAAGGTTATGCATGTACAATGTAATAGTTATGCACAGAATCTTGTTGGATTCTTGTTTAAATTCTCTTTTTTATTCCTATTCAAGCTCTCTATTATTAATGTTGCCCTCCATTTGCTGTTGAATTTCAGATCTTGTGTGGAATTAGTTTTCTTGTATTGATTGATTGTATTGCTAGAAGAGGACTTGTTGTGTCTTTTTGCCATGTATAAAATTCATTGTTGTCAATTTAGGACCTCTCGCTAGAGTTTCCCTCCTTTTCAATGTCATTATATTTTTTGATAAGTTGTTCTTGAATAGGCGCCTTCGGTTTTTTGGGTGCTTGCATGTTAAGGGCCAAATATTTAGAAATTTCATGTAGAAAGTTAATCTTTCCCTCAAAAGTTCGATGGTGATGTGAAGCTTTTTGGTTACTATCCCGACATATGTTAGTCTAAGGTTTAATTTTACTTGTAATAAGGAAGGCTTAACTCTAAAGAACTAAATGAAAAGTTTTGTATTTCATTCTTTTACTTGATGTGATCCCCTGCTAAACTCATACAACTGTAATATTTAACTTGTAGACTCTTAGACTGAATAAAATGGGTTTCAAAACAAAAGTACTATCAACTAGAATAAACTTTCCTAAAGCTCCACTCGTGGAGATAGTTGTCAAGGTGCTAGGTGCAGCCCCTGCGTAAGGGGTATTGGAGCCTAGGCGTATCAACTAAAAATATTTTATAAGTTTTGCCAAGTAAAAGAAGCTGACTTTTCCACTGTACAACTTGCATCTTTCTAACTCTTGAAATTACCTATGTAAACACCTTGAATATGCCATTAT
Source organism: Euphorbia schlechtendalii (assembly GCA_949673415.1). NCBI lineage: Eukaryota > Viridiplantae > Streptophyta > Magnoliopsida > Malpighiales > Euphorbiaceae > Euphorbia > Euphorbia schlechtendalii. The sequence continues at coordinate 2,199 of CATIWQ010015026.1, forward strand.
TGTATTTCACTGTTATCTGTGTCAAGTTAATAGTCCTCGCTCTCATGGGTTGGTTGATATGATCTGGGTATTCTGATTTCATAGGCCTAATCACAAGCATCTAAGGTAGCATGGAAACTCTGAGGCGTAACATGTCCCTAATCCGTCTGTAAAACCTAAATTTACATTAAGTTTGATGTTTTTCGGTGTCCATTTTCCTTTCAATTCTCGAATTTGTTCTCATTTTTGTGCTGCAAACAAGCATCTCATATCATCTTTAAGCTTTCTTTGGTTGTCCAATTCCAGTAAGATTAATACTTCTCCTCATGTTCCCACTAATACACAGAGTAAGCCTGTGGGGCATCTACCTTCCCAAATTTGTTCCAGAGCCTTATTTCCTAATCCAAGTTTGGAGGAGAATGTGGCCTTAGTGAAGCCACATGGTAGGTGGTCCTCATTATTTCTAGTTTTCTACTACACCCAAGAAAACCCCTTCTCCATAGAGTAGGAGTAGTACAATTCTGAAATAGAAATTTGTAGTTGATTGGGGTTAGCAATAGCATATATACAAATATGTATATCAATATGAAGTGGAGCGATCCATTATGAAATATGGAACATTAACTTGTTCTTCATAGATCTTTTTGCTTTAAGACCTTGTTGAGTTAGTTGCTTTGTTTCATCTTGTAGAACACTAGTAAATATATCTCCTTGACAATTGTGAGAAATAAGAAGGCAGAATGAACTATGAACATTCTCTTCAATGCATTCCTTTTTCGGCTTCTCCTAGTTGCCCTCATCTTCCAAGCTTCAGACTCTGTCTAGTGTCTCCATAACTTCCTCCTATTAGTATCTTCTTTAACCGATATGTAGTATTGAACAGAATTTCCAACCTTTAAAATCTCTTGGTTAGTCGGTTTGATTTTCCGACAAATCCCCCTCTTCATAGAGCTTCTTCATCTTCCTTTGAGCTTGTTTTTTGGCTGGTGGTTCATTTGTACATTTAGCGATGCCTTTATCCATTTCAGAAACCCTCTCCTCGTGAGCATGAAGTTGATTTAGAATCCACTTCTCCGGCAGTTTCCGTTATCTGACAATTTGGACCAAAATATTAGAGAATGTTATTCATGCTTTATTATCATCTACCTTTCTTCTCAATCTCTCTGTTCTATTCATTCATTTCTCTTCTCTATTTATACTTGATCTGTTTTCTACCTTCTTTCTTCTCTCTTTTCTATTTTCTGTTCTTATCTTCTGAACCATATCCAATATGACATCCTTACACACTCCAATGATACCTCATGTTCCTTTTCTTCACACTCTTTTGCATATCATGTAAGTGATGTCACGGTTGTCACATAAATTTGACACTGAATTTAAAAATTGATACTGTTAATGGGAGGTTCAAAGCATACAAGATTATTTTTATTTTTATATTAATTTTTTTCCGTGATATTAGATTCTGTAACTGTTTTTGGTTATGTTAATAAATTTTTTGTGGCTTGAATTCATGAATTATCTAATACTTTATTCCTTGTTAAAATATAGGATTTGCTAGTCTGCCTCTTTGAATGTTATACTAATATCAACTGTGAAATATTGATAATGGCTTGTGTTTGCATGCTATAGTGATGTTTGCTTTTCAGTATATTTCTAATAGTGTTGATGAATATGTCATGTGTAATTAATGTGTTTGTTTTTGTTTACATGGCATGAAGCTTGTATCTTTACATGCTGATAACTCAGAAAATGCTAATGTTAGTTTGCCATATTGTCTTAGGTTAACTGCTTGGCCTTCAATCCTTTTAATGAATGGGTTGTCGCAACGGGGTCTACTGATAAAACTGTGAAGCTGTTTGATTTACGCAAGATCAACACTGCACTTCACACATTTGACTGTCACAAGTAAGTAGCTGGTGCAATTTTTGTTTTCAATATTCTTGTGCATTTCTAATCAAAACATCCAGTGTTTATATGCAAAGGGGTAAATACATGTCAACAGAGAATATGTTTTTTGATCTTCTTGTACCGGGATTTACTGTAGGGAGGAGGTTTTCCAAGTTGGATGGAACCCGAAGAATGAAACTATTTTAGCTTCTTGTTGCCTTGGTAGAAGGCTCATGGTGTGGGATCTTAGCAGGTCAGTCCTTGTATATACATTCATTTTGGCTATAGAATTTGTCATTTCATCGTGTGGTAATTGTCGAAGATGTTTGGATGTATATGAGAAGTGAATTGGTTTTGTCTTTGAGCATGTGGACCCAAACATAACACCCTGCACGATCACCTAAACTAAAAGCAATATTTGTGAGTTTATGAGTTGGTTATGTTGTTTTTTTTTTGTACTATATATGGGAAAAGAAGGCCAGGATATCCTTTTGGAGTGGCTGAAGCATTCCATATGTGTATATATGTGAATGTGGGGGATTTGTTTTGCAGAATTGATGAAGAGCAGACACCAGAGGATGCTGAAGATGGGCCTCCAGAGTTGCTGTTTATTCACGGTGGACACACGAGCAAAATATCAGATTTTTCATGGAATCCTTGTGAAGACTGGGTTATTGGAAGTGTGGCAGAAGATAATATCCTACAGATATGGCAGATGGCAGAAAACATATACCATGACGAAGATGATGTTCCTGGGGATGAAGCTACCAAAGGTTCTTAGTTTCAGTTGCTATGCCAGCTCAAGGAGTAGATAAATTGGGGGAACGTGTAGGATTTTTGCATTTTCTTTCATCTTCAACATTAATTTAGTCGTCGTTCCTGGATGAAATGAAGTGTAATGAGTAATGTGATATTTATTACTTGTATTTACACATAACTTGGGTCTTTGGTTTTTACATTTGATTATGAAATGAAACTAAGAAAAAGATGCGGAAGTTTGACTATAATATGAAGTTTGACATTTGATTGCTGAGCAGATGAGCAAACAACGTACATTTTAACGTTGATTACGAAATGAAACTAAGAAGTTTGTGTGAGAACAAAGTTGCGCAAGTTGAGTATAAGATTACATATGAAAGAAAGTTTGAGGATGCAGAAATAGGAGGAGCAGTTAGGCATCTGAAACGTGGTGGGTTTCCATGAATTGGAAGCCCATTATATACCTATACTTTCCAGTGCCCTCGCAAGGGATGCAATAGCCGAGTCCACTACCCCCACATCTTCTACACCTGCACACCCACAACTCAGCAAACCTACCTTACCCAATCACTTTGAAAAGAAACAATTGCTCACCATTTTGGCCACTCCCCTCTGGGAAGCATTTCTGAATCGACGTGATTTGTCCTGCCTACACCCCACCAAATATTAATTTTCCTTTTAACTTTTATTGGTTGATAACAATAGAGAGAGAACATACCTTTACCCCGGCAATCGCCACAATCAACTCGTCCGCTTCCTAAGCAGACTACGCAATGCGGCTCTGGCTTCTTCCTTGTTTCCTTATGCACATTTGACTGCACAAATCAACATAACCAGTAAATCTATGATGATTCCAGTTCCTCGATTCTGTTAATCTAAACAACGCTGGTAACCAAATAGAGAGAGAGAGAGAGAGTTCACCTCAGTTCTGACTGGCCACGATGGCTTGTTGAGTGAAAGGAATGGCATGCTAGAGTTTTTTCTTTGGGGTCCTATTTTCATGTTCTGGTTAGTGCTGCCGCTTTTGCTTTGAAAGTCTCTAGAGCTTCCTTGTTCCACCAGCCGGACTACGCTCACCACACCTCTCACGGCCATTTTCTTCCTAAACTTCAATCTTCGTTCCAATCTTCCCCCATTTACAAAAGCCAGAATTAATTAGTGAAGCCCAACCTCCGCATTTTTAGGCCCACTGAAGCCCTCTTTTAAAATTATGGATTTGTAAGAGAAAGCGATCCTGTGATAGTTTCCGGCATGGGCAGATCACATCTCAGTTAAGTGATTTTCTTTCTTCTTATCTATTGTCATCTCTTTTCTTTGTAACATGATAACATGGAATAATGGGAACAAGTTATTAGTTCAACTTTTTAGGATAAAGAGGAAGAAAATAAATTCTACTTGATTGATTTCTAGTTGTTCGTTCTGAGCTGTGTTTACATTTATTGAACCTTATCTCACTAATACAGACTACTTTTTATTACATAAACTGCTACTTGTTCTTCATCATCTCCTGCTGCGGCTTTATCCAATGAATCCAGGCCATGATATAATCTGGCTTCAACAAATGTCCAATCTTTGGTCTCCTTTGAATTAGAGTTTTATTCGAGCCTTTTTCTCTGCCTCAGGATTACAATGAGCATAAAATACATAATCATTTCTATTTTTTTAGGCATGAATGTATTTGTGTGAATTTTCTTAATCCTTAATGCCTTTTGATCTCATGGAATACTCTTTTATAAGTTTTGAGAAAAAGGATTCATCTCTTTCTAGCAGTCTTCCTGGGGTGTCATACTCTGCAATTCTCCCTGTTTCACACCAAATAACCATTGTGTCATTGCTACGAATATGAAACCATCACTTTCAACATTCTTTGTGTAACACTATTGACTTACCATCACTGAGGACCAAAACGAGATCGCTGTCTATTACTGTGTGGATTCTGTGAGCAATTGTGACCACTGTCCTATCTTTGAACTCTTTGCTGATAATCTTCTGTATTACCCCATCTGTTGCTGAATCTACCGACGCTGTTGCTTCATCTAGCACCAGAATGCTGCTTTTCTTCAGCAGTGCTCTTCCTAGACAAAACAACTGCCGCTGCCCCACACTCCAGTTTTCTCCATTTTCAACCACTGTCATGTTGTCACATGTTACGTTTTCTATCTTCTACATATCAGCTGAAAAATAATGTGTGAGTTGGTTTTGTACCTGTGGCATCCAACTTTTCACAATTTGACCGCACTAAGTCTCCCAGCTGACATTTATTTAGAGCCTGAATGATTTTCGCCAGGTAAAGTTTAAGTAGCCTCTACAAATAGTTTCATGTTTTTTATAGAATGCACTTTCAAACTGACTACATTACCTCCCATACTTGTTGGTCACTGTATTGCTCTAGTGGATCAAGGTTACCTCTCACTGTTCCCTCAAACATGGTTGGGTCCTGTGGGATGATGCTAAGCCTTGATCTCAAGTCATGCAGACCTATTTTGGATATATCCACGCCATCAATTGCAATGCTTCCATCCCTCGCTTCTACAATTCTGAAAATAGCTTGTATAAGGGTTGATTTCCCACTCCCTGTCCTTCCTACAACGCCGACTTTTTTCCCTCCTGGAAACGTGCAGCTGATGTTTTTCAGGACAGATGGAAGATGCTCTGCATAACGAATCTGCAACACAGGCATTTTTGGGAAAAATCAGTAGTATATTCACATGAACAATTTTGTGTTACTGTTTCTTGACTTTTATTTGCCAGAAATTTCTTAAGGTTATCACCTCCAAACCTTGAAAGCATATTTTTCCTACTTCTGGCCAGTTGTTTGGAGGTCTGCACTCTTCAATTACCAATGGAGCTTCACTTGTTACATTTGAATACTGAAGAACTCTTTCCACAGAGATCATTTTGTTTTCTGCATTGCACATGTTCCAGATAACGGAAGCCTGCAGAACATTCAGATTTATTCCGTATGTAACTGCTAATCCTGCAATGCCTGCAAAATTATATATTGTCTTAGGATAGAAATTCTTCGTTTCTTGTTCTCCATTGCCAATAGAAAGTTTATATCAGTTCAAAAGGAAAAATATTCAGTGGGACACCTTTTGGAAATATTAAATTTAATGTACTATTTTGAAGGAATTCAATTCAAACGAATACTAATTTTCAAGTACCTGCTTTGGAAAGCAATGAATTCATATAACCTTCCTCAAACAAGTTAAATTTTGTAAATCATATGAGAATTCATTGCTTTCAAGTAATTTTGTTCCAAACACAGTTGCAGTCGATATGTTTGACTTATATATTGTACTTACTTGGACTGATTATTCCTTCAGGAAGGGTGACCAGCAAAACTAATGAGAAGGCAAAAACAAAATTGGACAGTAAATTCAATCTGAAAGAAAGCCATTCCATGGCTGATACATTGTGAAACCATGGCCTTGAGTGGTTGTCTATGAGATCAAGATTTGCTTCAAAAAACCGGTCTTCTTGATCAAATGCACGAATTGTGGCTGCTCCTGCTAATGATTCTGCAAAGTGGTGAAGAATAGGAGCCTGCTGTATCCCTGCTAAGCGTGCCAATTCTCTAGCTGTCGGTATGTAATATCGCTGCAAAATCGTCATTCTTAATCAGTTTTTAGAACACTTTCATCAGCAGGAGAGCTACAATGCAGCCCAGATAATTAAGAAACTAGTTTCTTTGCATTACATTTGAGCTTCAATGTTCTTTGTTATTATTTTATTGGTTTCTAAATTATGGTTATATTATCTTTCCTTTGTTTTCAAGAACGGGCATGAGCACTCAAATTCCCTAAGAGTACAAATAATAGCATGTAATATTGTCCACAATCATTTTTATAAATAACAAATAGAATGAACATAAAAGGAAAATAAATTGCTTACTTGGTACCAGATGCATATTGCAGTTACTGGAATGAAGATTACAAATACTTCCCATGCAACCTGAGACATCACTGCAATGGTTCCTAAAATCTGTATGATCGAGAACACGCACCAACCTAGTCTTTGCGCAATTTCCAAATCTAGCACACTTTGGTCCATAGATGCCTACAACAAGATATGTGCACACAATTACTGCCATGTATGATTTATTATATGATCATCTCTTGCATAACTCATGGATCATTATTTATTCTCAAAAATCATAATCACAAAATATGACAATTTCCAAAATGTGATTGCATTGTTAAACTGGACATTTGGTAATATGGTTTTCTGAAATTCAATTTGAAAGGTGTTTCAGTAATTCACTTGTAAATAAAAGTAATTTGAAATATGCAGTTTATATTGCGCACCCGATTCAAGATTCTACCGGTTGGAGTTGAATCAAAGAAGGCCATTGGAGCTCGGATTATACTATGTAGCATGTTTGAGAAAAGCTTTTGTGCTGTTGAAATTCCTGCTATTGCTACCAGTGAGGCTCGGAGAAGTACACAGAGTGCACTTGCAGCCGCAAGCAGGGAATAAACAAGTAGTATGGTATTCATTTTCATTGCTGGCCGAGTTTCGCTTGTAGCAGGCGAAGCCCATGCCATCCAGTAATTACTGGCAATCTGCAACATCTGGAATGATGACTGGGCCAAGATTATGACTGGAACCAAGGCCCCACGTTTCGTGGTTGTTAAATATGACCAGTAAACTTCTTTTGCAATGCTTCCCTTTTCTCTTTCTTCTTCTTGCACCAGTTTTCCTGCCTTCTCTGTTATCTCAAGAGAGAGATCATGGTCTGAGTCATGCCTTGTGCTTGTAACTTCTGCATTCAAGCTGCAATCCAAACTGAACTCCTCATCGGAAACTGGGTTTTCACTCATTCTTGAATTTCCCATATTAGCGACTGACTCTATGGCTTGGCTGTGAGCCCCAACAAGGACTTCAAATCCTATATTTTGCTTCAAAAGTTCGTCAAATCTTCCAGCTTGTGATATTCCTCCCTTTTCCATCACCTGTTCAATACAAACTCATTCCACAGTTAATTTGTCATCTGAATAGAGATATTTTCCATGGTAAGTTGTGCCTTTATAACTTAGCAGTAGAGCAATAGGCCAATATTCACAAATATTCCAAAGTCAAGCTATTTTGAATTCTTGTGCAAATAGATATAGAAAAAGCTAATGCAGCATCTCTCTTACCAGAATGATGTCGGCAGCAGGAAGAAACTCGACTTGGTGGGTAACATAGAGAATTGTCTTGTCTTTGAGAATTCCCATTAAGCATTCCTGGAAAACAAATGAACATTTTCAATTCTAAAATTGTTGAATCTGTGGCTTGGGTGAAATGTAGTCTTTGGTTTTAGAGGATCAATAAAAAGGTACTCACTTGAAAGAGTTGGGTGCCTGTATGAGCATCCACTGCACTGAAAGGGTCATCTAGTAGATATATATCTGCATCCTGATAAACTGCACGAGCAATTTGGATCCTTTGCTTCTGTCCTCCACTCATATTTATTCCTCTTTCTCCAATCTCTGTCAGGTCGCCACAGCTGAATAGCTCAAAATCCTTTGCCAAAGCACATGCTTTAATTGTTCTGTTGTACTTTGCAGGATCGTATGGATTCCCGAATAATATGTTGTCCCTGATATTTCCTGTCAGTATCCATGGAGATTGAGGAACATAAGCCTTTGTACCACTGATCTTCACAGTCCCTGAAAACCTCTGTATTTCTCCTAGGATGCTAGAAAGCAAACTTGACTTGCCAGACCCTACTGTCCCACATATTGCAACCTTCATCCCTCTCTTCACTTTCAACTGTATTCCATCAAGAGTTGGTATGGTTGACTCTGGGTCCCAGCTGAATTTCCCGGCATCAATGTCGACCTCATATTCTGCCTCGTCTTTTGGAACATAATCGGTGGCATTGTGCTGAATTTCGGCCTCCTGAAGGAAGGAAGCCACTCTATCTGCTGAGACCTTGCCCTGTGCAATCACAGAAAGCAGATCAGGCAAATTAAAAATGGGATCCTGCAGCATGCGGAAGGTGGCCAATGCTGATAGAACTCTTCCTGCAGTGAGTTGGATTCCCATGAGCATGCATGCCACGAATGTCACCACAGAAATGAATGCCGGTGCTCCCCAGAACACGAAAGCCGATATTGCTGAAAGTCTAAGAGACTTCCATAGCCAATTATATTCTACCATCCTCAAGTTCTCCAAGTTGTGGAGGAAATGACTGTCCCATGCTTGAAGCTTCAGGATTTTCATGTTTCGAAGAACTTCTGATGTTGCTTTCATTCTACTGTCCTTGGCTTCCATGATTTTTGACTGGTATCTCTTCTGAATCCGTGTAATGGGAATATTGCACATCATCACCGTCAAAGTTGCAGCCAGTGCTGCCGTTGCTCCCATTTGCAGGTTCGCCTTGAGAACGAGGATTGCTAAAGAAATCTGTATGGGAAACATCCATATAGTGTTGAGGTACCAGATGAAATCCGTGATTCGTTGGATATCAACGCTCATGTAATTCATGATCTCACCACCAGTGTGGCTTTGGCGAGATTGGCTGGAGAGGACTAGTCCTTTCCTGTAAATGTGGGATATCAAAGCAGCTCTGAGCCTCATGCCTAACTGTCTCGCACCAAATATCCATTGCCTCTGCGCTATGGTCTCAATCATCTTGGCACATAGGAAGCCCAATGCAAGAAGGTAACCGCTTTCTATACTAAGGTTTCTCTTATCAGTTAAGAAATTAACCAAGTCATCAATGAGGTACGGTCCAACGTAAGATGCTCCAGCATTAATAACTGCAAATAGTGCATTCACTGCAGCTTTCTTTCTGATAAAGTAAAAGATGGCCTTGTAGATAGAGGGGTGTGTGGTTCTTGATTTCTCCTTAACCAGATTAAGGCAATCGTCAAAGGTTGGTGAAGTGAATGCAGCCGAGTCTTTAATATCAACATTTGGGATCTCATCCTGTTCAAGAGGGTGCTTGATTCCTACAGAAAATAGGGGGTTGAGCCAAGAAAATGTAATCAACTGCAAAAGACTAGCTTTCCCATATGGAGATTCCTTGATGTTTCCTTGTGAACTCTTGTCGCCCTTCTGCTGAAGAAGTGGATCGGTGATGGCATTGTCAGATGAAGAGAAAACCAAGCCTGTTTTCCCATGGATTGAAACACCCAACAGGAAGGTGGATGAGAGGACACCAAAGAAGTCTGCATAATCACGTATTCTAAGTCGATCATGGTTGTTAATCCGGAAATAGTTGTGTAGAGATGCACATATAATGGATAACAAGAAGCTGAATCCCCACCAAGCTCTTAAAATCCAAGGAAACTCGGCATTCTTCTCCTTCAAAACCCTGCACACTACAATCAGTGCAACTAGTGCCGATACTAGTTGCAGTGCCTGCGATGAAAAGGCTAGCAAGCTAGAGCTGCAATACTTCATCTCACCTCTGAGCAGCATCACAATTAGCACTAAAAGCTGGACTCCCAGCAGTAAAGTGGAACAGACAATGGTAGCTTTGCAGGCGATGCTGAACTTGACTCCTATGGAGGAGTACTTGTCTATAGTTTGATCTGGGATTTTCGCCGTCTTTTTGGATGCAGCATCCCCACATTTTCGTAGAAAATGGAGTACCACAATCAGGAAAAATCCAAGTTGCAGTAGTATGCTCAAGTGCTCTGAGAAACAGGGGAAGTTCAGCAGTGGCCGTGCCATCTTCAACTCTGCAAAAACATAGTAACTCAATGAGTTCTATTTTGTTATATATGGATGGTTGAAATGAAAAAAGGAAGATATAGTACTTAGATCTCTATAAATAAGAGATTATATTCTGTTATTATGTAGTAGGAATTTGGCAGAGCATTAAATGAGATATATAAAAAACCAGACATTGATTAAATGCAGTAAATTAAAATAGGAATAAATAACGTACACATGCGGCTAAACAAACAAACAATATACGGAATTAGTTCAAGTAAAAGTAGTAGAATGGCTTACTGTGAGGAAAGGAGTCCAACATATTGTGAAGAAACATGGACATGGAAGGTTTGGCAGCTTAATGAAGAGGGTGCTGCATCTAAAATATGCGGTGAAGAAACAAACGCAGCAAGGAAGGAGATAATTCAAATTAATTAAGTTATAAGGTGAGAGTGAATAATGACAAAGTGAAAATTAAGATTCGGAGAATAAAACAATTAATTATAGAAGAATGAATTGGAAAAGGAATAAAACAATTAATTATAGAAGAATGATTAGGAAAAGGAATAAAACAATTAATTATAGAAGAATGAATTGGAAAAGGAATTTGTACCTGCACGTCTCTATGGCCATTGATTGAGATTGTAGTATTTAATTAGTTGATTGATCATATTCATAGAAATAGACGGAGAGAGATTGAACATATCACGTGATTTGTTTTATATATGTATATTGTAGATTATAAGAAAGAAAGAAAGAAGATGGTGGAGGTGCAGCCGCTTCCCTTTGTCTCTACCGCTAAATCAATCCTATTTTTTACTTTTTTTTTAAAAAAAAAATAAAGATTAAACTGCATTCTACTTTTTCAAGTGCCGAAAGGTCCTTTTACAACAAATTTGCGGAATTTACTTTCTTACAATCTTGTTATTAACAGGATCTAGTTTATCAAATTTCCTAACCATCACTTCAAAGTGTTATTTATTTCCATCATCAGTCCTTTTGGTTTTGGTCTTGGTTCTTCATTTTAGTACGAATGATTTTGATTTAGGTTCACATACACATCAATCACTATTAATGCAGATAAACGGATTGTTTCAATCATAAATCACTGCATTACACATATTTTGGATTATTAGTCGATTCTTTATGGTTTTCTAAACAGTCTGGCCTCAACTTTCACATCTCGTCACTCATTCATCTAATCATATTCCTATCTATAGCTCAACTTGGATTTTTGTGGTTCTATTTATACAAGTACGTTTGAAATCTTCATCACATGATCACTCCATTATTTCTGCAAACATGTCAGTAACCCCATGCATGCGCTAATTAACTAATGCTATTTCTTTTCAAGATAAAATAAAATGTTGTGTATGTTGGACTTCACGACATTTAGTACAAGCGAGGGCATATATGAAGGAGGTCCATTCAATTTGATTTTAGTTGGACAAATGGCTTTTAAACATTGTATTTTTATTTTGATTTCAAAGCAATTTGTCCTGGATCTGGGCTGGGTCCTTTGTTTGGGAAGCTGACTAGGATGTCCACCCCTATTCATCCCCTTCCTAAGAAAAGGGTTCATTTGAATATATGAGCTCCATTAAAATTAAATTTAGTCAGACAAATCGCCTTATTTAAAATCAAGGCAGTTTTTGTGGATAATAATGCTCATGTGATTTGCTTATATTTGCATAATGATTTAAGTAAAGAAAGCCATAAAAGGAGAACATTTGTAGGATTCCAGCATCAGGTCATCATGATTATTCGTTAGGCACTAGCTATAGTTTTTGGTTTTTTTATTTAATATGGACCACTCACCACCACTACTTAACCAGAATGTGTATTTCTATTTTTTGTTATCTCGTTTGCTTTACCTTCTTTTCCCTTGACTTGACTGAGAAGTACATAAAATTAAAGATCAAGAATATGCCAAATGGTTGATGAATTTCCAAACTTGTGTACTCATAAAGAAATAAAGGAGAGGGAGACAACAAATATTGATGCTTACGATGAATATGGAAATGAATTTGTCTTTGCATTATTAATTAATTATCTAAACTCAAAAGAAGATGTATACAACTCGATGCAGACGTATGTTGTAACATGCTATGCACACTACATAGGTTACAAATGTGATAAATATTCAAAACCACAATAGATGTAAGTTGTATATGGAGTAAATGCCTCAAAATTATAGGATAATAAAACAGTTTGGAGAGCTGAATTCTCAATCAAATAAAAAGGCAGCATGTAGATGTATTGTAGGCGAGCATTCAAGTGTAATTTTTCTTTTGTGGGCTGAGTGACTCATAATAAGGGAGAGTGGAAACAAAACGAATGTATGAATATGAGTGGGAAACAACTTATCCCACTTTTGGACCCATCTTTCTTTCTCTTTGCTTTCCCCTTTTTTTGTCTTTACATGAAGACTTACTTTTTATATTGCACTTGATAATTTGATTTACTTGACTTGACCTCACCCTCTCATCTCAATTAAATCGTGGCCGCTCACCTTGAATTACTTTGCTTATGCATCATTATTCATAAACTGACTCCGCTGTCATTACAGTAGAAGCACCAAAACTCACCTCCACCCACTTTGCATGCAAACAAAACAAAGTATATAATATATAAATGCTGACACACACCCTCATGCCTGCTTTATACTTCATAATATTTATGCATTTTGTATCTCTACACATTAATAAAAGATTCTTGTACATGCATGTGCGATCTTATCACTATCTACCATTTAACAACCATCTTTCTCTTGTTTTTCCCCTTAAATACTAGCTAGTACTCGACAATATATGTAGGTACGTAATAAGTAAATTTTATTTTGTTTTGGCATAGTTTTATTTCATTACAATACATGTGATTTAGTTGGAAACGCATGATGAGCAAGTGGAATGAGAACAAGATTCGTATTCCACTAAATACATTTGTTAAGAGAGATGAGGAACCTTAATCGTGATCATGCCTCAAACAAGAATATCTTAATGAAAATTCTTGTATATATTACTAAAAAATAACTAGTTTGTTTTAAAAAGTCATTCATTACCTAAAGATCCACCATGGAGTGGAAAATAAAATATATGTATTATCCAAATAAGAAAATCTCAATGAAAATACTTATAAATATTATAAAAAATTAATTTATTTATTTTATAAAGTCTTTCATTGGCTGAAGATCCGTGTGGAAAAGAAAATATTGATTCAGTGGTTTAATTGACAAATTGAAGTAGTTCAATTAAATTTGAGTTTGAATGGGTTTGTTCCACAGGCTATTCACTAGATCTAAAAACATATATTCACTTTAAAAACATTTCTTGTATTTAACCATTCATGCATTATTGCACTTACCACATCCATAAATGTAATGGGGCAATCCCACTTTATAATAGCATCCAATTCTTACATATTTTTAGTGGGTAGGATTGTGGACACAAATGAATGTTGACATGGGTGTGTGTATAGTGGACAATTAAGAAAAAAGGCAAAGAAAAGCAACCATTTCATCAGTCCTTTTATGTATTGAGCCCCAAAAGTTATTGATCATATGATCCAAGACATTGAATCTTAATTAGCATATTACAACGAAAGATTATCATGCTAATCAAAATATCATTTTCTTTTTTATTTGTCATTTTCATATATCAATACAACATTCTACAATTTTTTCCTAATTTACCATTGTATTAACTAGGAATCCCAAAGTGGAAAAAGAAACTAAGGGTCCTGGGTTTGAGCCCCAGGTACCTCAAAAGTTAAAATGTTCCTAATTCTTAAAAAAAAGGGAAATAGATTAAGTATAAAATAAAATTATAACGTTAAAATTAAGAAGAAAGAATTTCATGATAAAGTAAAAAGAATAAATTAGTAATTTCATCAAAGTAATAACTGTTTTATTGATCTTGATGAAAATCCTAAAAAGACAATCTTTCAACATTGGAGGGAGTAATGAATATCGATTGTAAATATTTACATTGGAAATTGTAAATTTGTAATAATTGATTCCAGCGTAAAAATATAATTTCAAATTATAAGTGCATCAAATTATAATGATCCTAACTAATCATATCATTAATTAGAGTCCCAATGTGTAAAATTAAGAAGTTCAGCATGAGAAACCCAAAAACAAGAGCTTAATGCATAAAATATAAAGAGCACGTACATTCCTTTGTTTTCCTTAAACCGAGCTACAATTACAGTCCTCGAGAAACTCACATATATATACCAGTTTCTTGTATTCAATTACAATAACCAAAATTTTGCATTTACGTGGGTATGCAGGTAACATGTACAAAAAAGAGAAAACAAAAGATAATTCCAGTTTGAAGGGCAAAAGGCAACTAATAATCAGCAGAAGGGATAACATCTCTTTTGCTATTGTTGTTGCGGAACGGTAATAATATGTTTGCTTGATAAATCCAAAATGCCTGACTGCTCATCTACCTTTTCAATCAGAAGCTTCAACAGTGGCATGTTACTAAGGGTTTTCCTTGATCCCACCATTATCAGCTTTTTCTGTAAACAAAACTTATTAGATTGGTTTTATATGTTACTACTGGGTGACTGCTTAATTACCTTAGCACGTGTGAGTGCCACATTGATCCTATGCCAGTCTCCTAGCAAAGAGGAATTACAATTTCTAGGGTTTTCACTTGACCTCACAAACGACACCACTATGCACTCCTTGTCTCTTCCCTGCAACAATAATATGTATTAGAGGCAGGCATCTTCTCTTACTTAGTAAAAACAACCCATCAGTACCTGATACTTATCAATGGTATGTATCTCCACACACTTCATGCTAACAATGCTTTGTATGAGGTTAGCTTGTGAGTTGTATGGGGTAATAATACCAATCTCTTCACCTTCGATCCCACACTTCACTAGTTCCTTAATGACCTATATCAGATCACAGAAAAACATAGCAATAATTTGCAATATGCTCTATATCCTCTCAGTGCTGTTAAAGACGTTATTTCGGGTTTCAGACTTGTACCTCAGAAATTATACAAGCTTCAGTCGGATTATTTACAGCCTTGGAACTTTTTGACTCATATGCAGGTACCATATCTAGATTTTACAAAGTTGGATGAATCAACAAATACATCCATATGAAAGCAATGTGGACTCATTGTCAAATAAAATAAACTAAACAGCCAAATTTGTACTCACCTGTGTTCATAAATACAATAGATCTGCTTGGATTTAATACCTGCAACCATAAAAAAACGCATAACAAGAAGTTTTCAAAATTCCCATCAAATCCAATTCTGATTTGAAATGAAGACTAATGATGGCTCAAGTATATCGCAGACAAGCAAGAACAACGGCACAACCACATCAAAGGGTGAATTTGAAGCATATTCACAAATATAGACCTATATTTGAGGAATTAAATGCATACTACGTAAATGTTAGGTTTTCAAAATTATGACTCCCTTACCTCATTCAGCCATGATGAAGATGATGCGGAACTCGAACAGTTAAGTTTGGCATTTGCTATTTCAGAAGAACCACAACGCAATCTGTCACCATATATCAAGGCATTTGAGAGTTCCATGATTCCTTGACACATCCGATACTGCATGAAGAACTTAATAACTTTAGTATTTGTAACAACAAGGGGGGCTACTGTTCAATTCTGAATTTTATAAGAACCTGGCTTTGTAAAGCTGAAATTGCCTGAGGATGTGCTTCAGAGAGCCTGCAAAACAAACTTATCCCCATTCCGTTCTCTCGAGCCTCTGTACTCTACAAATTAATCAACACAATGATATTTAGAAAATGGACAAAAGTTGAGCAGTTAGATCCCATAGTCTATTCACTTGGTACCTGAACCAATGGAGGTAATTGATAGTGATCACCAACCAAAACAAACTTTGAAGTTAACATTAAGGGTCCCAGGGACATCTGATTGGAAAATATGTCAGATACTAGTAGTAACACAGAACAGGCTACCAAAAAGCAACGAGTTATCCAGTAGCTACTAGAAAATATTTGGTCTGCAGATACCAGTATGGATTGTCGTAAACCAGATGACAAAACTTGCTTTTCAAATCCATTTTTAGTACAAAAAAAGTAGTAAAAATAACTTTCATTTATTGTAGCCAATCAAGAAACACAGACCGGGAGGGTAATCTGTCCAGCTTCATCCACAATGCACACGTCAAATCTCTTTTTGGCAAGCAAGGGACTAGTAACTCCCAAACAGGTTACTCCAACAACTTTTGCTTCCTCCAATCTTAATCTGATTTCCTCTACACTCTGTACATCCATAGCTGCTGTTGATTCTTTAATTTAGTGCACTAAAAAGCAAAAACTCGAGCACATCACAAGCACAATATTTTGTCATACCTGAAAAGCAGTTGGCCTTAACCTGCTCATGAACAGCTTCCTGTCTTCCAATACGTACAAAATCGATACCCTGATACGCTATAATGTCAGTAATACTCAAAACAGAAAAATACTTAAACATGCTACTTTCATATCCTACAATTAAACAGTCAGACTTCTTATAGCTTAATTTGGCGTTCAAGCACAACAATCATGGGGTCAAAAGAATCAATCCATTTGAAAGAGTTACAAAGTCACATTCAAACATTTGTCCAAACAGGCCAAGAAAACTTGTGCATATGGACGAAAACTCATTCTACTTCATCAACACATTGAACAAAGGATAAGAGATTACCTGAGCTTTCAATTTGATTAGTAGATTATCAACTGCAGAGTTTGTGTAGGACGTAAGCATTACAGATGCACCTCTCATTAGTAAGGCCCTGACAGCGTAGACGATAGTTGATGTCTTGCCTGTCCCAGGCATTCCTAGTATTAAAGCATAATCTTTAGCGGTAAGTATCTGAAAAGACAATATTACAATTTTAGTGAACATGTACTCATTCTATTTTAAGTCCAGAATTCAAATCGGAAGAAAATTTAGCATTAACTTCACGAGACTTGTATACATATGTAGAAGGGGAAGACAATGTTGCAGACCTTAAGAATCGCCCGGCGCTGATCGCCATTTAAACTTTTCACAGACCATATATAAGAAATCGCTGGATCTTGGCTAAATACGCTTCCACTT
This sequence comes from Euphorbia schlechtendalii, assembly GCA_949673415.1. Lineage (NCBI taxonomy): Eukaryota > Viridiplantae > Streptophyta > Magnoliopsida > Malpighiales > Euphorbiaceae > Euphorbia > Euphorbia schlechtendalii. The sequence continues at coordinate 19,570 of CATIWQ010015026.1, forward strand.
TCAAATCTAGGGGCCTACCAATGAGGGAACATGAGAAATTCACTCAGGGAGAAGTGCAATTGATATATAAAAAAACAACCCAGAAACGTATGTAACAGTCACCTCAAGGTCGACAATCATTCTCCTTAGATGAGAGCTTTGCTCACTCTGTATGAAAAGCTGCACAAGGTTGCACCTACATCAGTAGCAAGAGAACACTGGTCATTTAGCTTATAGAAACTTTTAGTTTAAGACAACAGCAATCGAGAAAAATACCGCATAACGGAGAATGAAGTCATAGATTCATCTTTATCTATACGCCAAACCTGCTGAAGAAGGTCAGATCTTTCTGATAGACTATCACTACCAGGTACTCTCAATCGCTTAGAAAAAGATACCTATAATTGACAAAGAGAATTGATTAGACCACTTATCTTATTTAAACATGAATTTGGCAATGCGGCTAAGTTTTGTGATCAATAACAAAACATTTAAATAAACACATATCAGATATGCGAAGAATGAAATCCAAATAGTTTGCTTACGGATACATGGAGATGATTAATATCTGTTATTATTCCACTTGCGACAGCCATACCACGACATTCAGTACTAAGAATCTACAGAAAAGGAAACAGTTAGCCATCTGAAAACCATGACATTGGCATAGATGCATAAGTAAATGACAATACATATATATCAAAGAACATTCACTATCGGCATAGCTGCAAAGCTTAAAAGTAAATCTCAGAGTAAAGAAGCACGAGGAAACAAAGAAGCAAGGTAGCACAGAAAACTCCTAGACACTAACGTTTCCTGTTTCCGTCTCGGAAACCTGAAATTGCATTATGTTTGGCATTTCCAGGTCTCGGAAACATGTTAAAAGTGATGAAAGTGCACTTTAGATCAACTGACGCTTCAAGTCACAAGTTATATCAATTGCAAGACATGAATAAATAAAAATTTATTTAAGCCAGCCACGAGCACATCATATCGAATTCCCTTTTTCACTTTGGACAAGTGAACTTGGGAGCCTAAATCGCACCAAAAGTTGATGCCCCACATAATTTGGGAATAGCATTGCTTATAGCTCATATATCTTATTCAAATCTTAGATTTCCAACACATCACATTGTAGATAAACGTCAAAAAAGTATTTACCACATAGTCCCCAATTTTGAACGTTAAATCAAAATATTGAATTGGAGAAGAAAGAGCTCTCAAGGAATCTCCATCGGATGCACAGACATTCGGAGAAGGCAACATCTGAGGCACAAAACGATAGATGAATCGACTGTCTTTGAGAGACTTTTGGTGTGGAAACCCATATGAAGCATCGAGAACAATAGAAGAAAGACAGCTAGTGGGGACATTGCTGTTCAAGCTATGTGAATGCCAGACTTGATTTTTTTTAAGCTGCAATGATTGATTAAAAGAGATAGAATGTCATTTCACAATTGATTCAATTTTTCGGTCTAGCTGCATAGATGCTTTAATAATACCCACCTGTGTCTCTTTGGCTTCCAAATCAATCAACCGATCCCAATGTTGGAGGAAAACACCATGACCAGATTTTAAATGTTTAACACCTAAATCAAACAGATCACCCAGTCCACTACTTTCTGTATTCCCACCATGCACCTGGAGCATTTGAAATAAATTGCATATCATCAGCCAAATATTTCGAACAGTAGTTCCTAGTCCTTCAAGGATAAGACTTTTACCTTGTGATAGATGGTACAAACATCAAGATGACGACAATTTCTGCACACGCTTGGACTCTAAATAGGATTGTTACAAATAAGTCTAAGTAACTTTAAGTCTGAAAGCATATAATTATATTAGTTTTGCAACAGTCATACCCTTAGCATCGGAGGCAACTTTTGGAATTTCAAAGCATTGAGAATGTGGTTTGCTAGCTCATTGCGACGCATGATTAGTCCAACAACATCCGACCTCCGTACCATGATTCCCTAACAAAAGAAGTATCAACCTTAACCGCTTCCACCAATATAACTTAAGGGATTTGATATAAAAATCATGTGAATATATACCTGGGTCTGTTCTGAACGGAGATAATGCAAAACACCAAAGTCAATGCGTCTCATGTACCTGAGACATGCCAACCGAAGAATAATTAGTCAACTATTCTTCAAATAGAAGAGTAGACAACCTTTCCAACCCTCTCCCGTGCAGGAAATTCTGGATGACTCCCACACTCACCTTTCAGACATAAGGAGAGTATACAAGATGACTTGAGCAGAGTGTTCCATAGATGACTGCATGAAAGAAAAGTATGAGAATGGTAGACTCATATATTTCATAAGAAAATATTGCAATCCTCAACACATAAGCAAAGGCCATATACTTGCCTGCCCATTTGGAACTTTCCCACTTTTAAACTCTAGAGGCACAACTTTCTCGACCATGCCATCACCAGTTGACTCAACTTTTACTCTAATGGAAGCGTCCACTATTCCTTTCAACCCATACTTTGGGGCCCAGGCCATATCTTCAATATCAATGACCTGCATAAACAAAAAACCAGCTTGATAATCTTATTGTTTTTGTCCAGAGCAATTACAGATTCCATGGTAACAATGTTATTTTGTTGTTAAGGAAATTGTCCATGGAAGATCATTGTGGGACATGAATGGAAAATCTGATGTCTGACAATGACTATATATTGCTAATGATTGTGTTCGGTGGAAATCATTTGAATGTTCGAAATTAGTATTATATTGCAATTGGAAAAGAGAAAAAAACAAGCACAATGAAACGACTAACCTCTGATATTTTTAACTTTTTCAGTCCATCATGGGAACCAAAATCAACTGTTTGGGCTTTTGAATCCTGACAACAATGTTCGAAAAATTAGCATAAGATATGGATAGAAAAATAGGTCCCACATCAAAAATATATTAAATTAACATTATTGCATACTTAGAGAACAAGCGTTGTATTTAAGGAAAAGAAAACTCAACAGAAAACCTGACTTTTCTTGGCATAAAAATGACATTGGAAAGTGAACTGATTAATAAGTGAAAAAATTGGTGACAATATGATTAAAAAAAATTCAGGAAATACAAATATATATTTTATAAACAATTCATGGTAACAAATTACAGTGCAACATATGACAAATCCAGGGTTCAAAAAGAACACAGTTTGGGAGGCAAAAATGTAGCCTTAAGCAATTTATGCTACTATGAGAGTCTGAGTTGAACAACCAAACTGTCATGATCCACAAAGTCTGTATCAACATATGGATCATTTGTAGTTATGCTATAATCTACTCCAGGTCCATACTTCCACTTTCTGCCCTTAGAACCTACGTTTACTATTTAGACAAGGTTCATCAAGAGAAACAGAAACCTATGATCTTCAAAATCATTTTGTTTCCTTCACATTTTATTACATTAATAAAACACAACTTCCAGAAAAGCTTATAACAGCTGATAGCGAACACAAGGCAGCAGGGATTTGATATCTTCAGCCACAAACACACCTAATTACACACAAGTGAACGACAAACATATCAACTAAATATAACTAGCAGTTACAGGCTAATTCTTGGGGTCATGGATATTTAACTGTACACTTGTAGAAGCGTTGGGTGGATAACACAAATCAACTGCTGCAAGGTAATAGTGTACCTGTGAACTGTTAAATAGGAAGATCCAATTTAATATTTTTGGAATAGCCTCAATCAAGTTCTTCAACATATCATTTTCATTGACTGCAAAACCCCGCAAAGTCATGATTAGAGTTTACACGAACTGACAAAAAATGTCCCTATCATTATGAGATAACATGTAATAATAGGAAGTATGGGTGCAATTCCACGAGAAGTGTTAAACTAGGATATGCTGAGGTTTACATTTACGTGGGAGATGACTGATAAGTACTAACTACATTATCGTAGTTGTCAAAGGTGACTTAGGCTTCCATCGCACAAGCTCCAGCCTATGTTACATGGACTCGTGTATGGGTACGAGTATCTAGTAAGTAGTGCAGAAAAAATTTGGAGCGGACATTGTCCAAAATTTGGACTTGGGTCTCTAACTACATATATAGTTAGAGAAGCATAAGATACATTCATTTCACAAAGTAATTTTTAAAGGAAATGGAAGAATAAGAGTAGTTGTTTGGGAAATGTGATTAGTTAAGATGTGTTATTAATTATTATAAGAAGTCATTAAATGGTAAATATTTAAGAAGTTTAGTTGAATAGGAAGTCTAATAGTATTTAAAAGACTGTTGGCATTTTTTTATTGAATAAATATTATTATCTTGATTTGATAATTGAGAAAAACTCTTTTCAGCCGTGTCCAAGAGTTCCTTGCCGTGTCGACAAGGGTGCAACCACTATTTTTAAGAGTCCAAGTATCATAGGCTCCAGCCTCATTGTCTAGGCACATGCCAAGCTCCTCACATGCAAATTTGAGAAACACCAACTAGGCTCCAAGCTCCGGGCACTATCAACATGCGCCTAGGCACACCAAAAACCAAAATTGGAACATATTAATGAAACGTAACCAGTACTATCAAAAGCACCTGAGGCACTCTCCAAGGCAATCAGTCGACACCAGTCAATTCTGAAGTGTCTCGCTAGTTTCTAGGCGAAGCTTCTTCATGGTGCATAATATATACTTTGAAGTTAAATTATTTATAGTTTCCTTTTTTGTTGAGCCTAGCATCGTCAAGCGCGAGCTTAGGCTCAAGGACCCCTACGCCTAGAATGGGTATAGCACCTTGACAACTATGTACATTATCAAACCCCAGTTTTCCAATCTTTCATCTCATAATCATAGTAGTCAAAAGCGAAACGCACCCTCTACGCTTCGGATGAACACAAAGCGCCAGGGTGCAAAAAGAAAAAAGCGCACGCTTTCTAAAAGAAAAGTGCAAGGTGTTAGATTTTAATGATTTTGGATATTGATGACTTGAATTTTTTGTTGTGGACTATTATGACATGTAAGTTTTTTAATATTTATTAGTTTTAAGAGGCTATATGCCTATATTTTATAAATTTTCTAAACCTATAATATTTTGGATATATTTATAATAGTGTGATACTTCATTACTAAGCGATCGCTTTTTTGCGCTTTGTGTGAAAGCGAAAAGCGAGACCCTAGCTCTTTGAGTGTGTTTTACGCTCTCGACTACTATGCTCATAATCGTTAAAATCTCACCCTAAGTTGTCCCTAACTAGTGCCAATTAAATTGAACCCATCATCCTCAACTTACAAGAGTGGCTGGCAAATCTATAGCCACTTAGAGTGCCCTAGCAAAAAATCTGGACAGTGTTACAACATGAAGACCGCAAACAGGGCCGGCCCTGGGGGTGCCACCGCCCAGAGCCCATGTTGGAGGGGGCCCCAAAAATAATGTTTTTTTATAATTTTAGTAATTAATGTTAAAAAGATAAAAGTAAACAATAATTATTAGTAGATGAAATGGTAAGTAATTTGTTATGGAAGTGAGAGGTCATGAGATCAAATCTTGGTTTCCACAAAAAATAGTTAACTTTTATTATAATTTTTTACTAAGGGCCCATTTTAGTAATATCTACATTATTTTGCCTAGGGCCCTCAATTTGTCGGGACCGGGCCTGACCGCAAAAAAGTATTAGTGACAGTTACCCACCTCCACATGCATAAAGGCTTTCAATATGTTTTTGCATCACTGTTCTGGCATATCCTTCCAAGAAGCTTATTGTAGGATTTTCACTCATCAGCCCAGCCTGAAAAAGGGAAGAGATATCAGAAGCCAAAAAAATGGATTTCTTACAGATAAATAAGATCCTTGATTATTAAACTTTTATAGAAAAGTTCCAAGTCAGGGAAAATTTCATATCACGAAACCTGGTATATTTGGTGCAACAAGGTACCAAGCAATGCTACATCTGAATGCTCATTACATTTTAATCTCTCATCCAATATAGTACGTCTAGAACAACTGAAACTCGCAGCAACCTGGAATCGTTCTCATTAATTATGACAATTAAACTGAAACAAGAACAGAAAAAACAAAACAGGCATATAATTTAGAAAGATGTTAAATCAGATAGAGATGAATGAGTTACTCGGGTTCCGGAGATTAGAATGTCAGGATGAATGATTAAAAGATTGCTATCACGACCTACATCACATTTCCCTTGGTCATTAAATTCACCAATAACATTTACAGTATCTCCAGGTTCAGTGACACTGTAGAACCTGATAAAAAAAGGTTGAAGTATTGGTTATAATTTATAGGGTATGAAAGTAAAAAAAAATTAATCATACTCATATCCAAGTCCAAACATTTGAAAGAGAAAATCGCACATGCTGAAAACCATAAAAAAGTCAGAAGAATTAGAGCTCCACAAACGGTTTAGAAGCTAGAGTTTAATTTTGAAACACGTTTTATTATTCTAATAATTTACAGCAACTACCTCATATTAATTTGTGTGCGTGTAGCACACATGTGGAGGCATGGATTTATTAGAAATATAGAATAAGTATTTTAGGATTTATGTTGCACTAAATTTGAAGAAATCATAAGGACTTTGGATTAAAGATAAAGGGAGCCTGCAACATACTTCAGAAGATGTTAAATGCAACCGAAACTGCCCAGTGATAGAGTCGACTACCTCAGTGGTCAGCCTCTAAAATTTCTTTATCAGTAAAGGAAACCTATAGTTACATCTACCTCAAATACTCAATCAACTTTGTTCCAGATCATCCACATACCATATTAATTTTCTGTGAAATTAAGGAACACTGATGCTGACTCAGTCTGCTAAATTTGACTAGCTGGAGCTTGTTAAACATGATAGTGCCTTCGCTAAACATCTTTACAGAGAAGAAATACAGAGATGCTGTGGCTATTAGAAGTAGCATTCCTATATGGGCACCAAACATGTAAAAGAAGCAATTAAGTTCAAGGAATTATATTTATAATCATGTTAACACCTTCCTGTAACATTAATCTAAGTTCAAAGGATAATATGTTTGTGGATACAGCTTACAAGATTTTATAGAGATGATATTAATTATAGTTTGTAGAAGAAGACAATGGCTTGAGGTCTTTTCAATATAGCCCAGGTATAATTCTGGCCCCTGAGCTTCCATTGAAACGAATAAAGAGTTTTAAATTAATTAAAGCAAAAGGAGTACTTACCACTCGTCAAGCAAACAAACAGATCGTTCTTCTCCATTTTGCTCATTCAGCAAACGAAGAACCTGAAAGTTAATTGCATTAGTACTTCAAATTGTTATTAGAAGCAATAAATTAGAAAATAAGAAGGGACAGAAAACACCTTATATGGCAATTCGCCACCAGAGTCAGCAGACTTATTCTCAGATACCTAGACGATGATGGGAATAAATATAAGCAACTCCCCCAGTGAACGTACAGTGGGGACTGGGGACAATAACATAAAGCAGGCCTAAAACAAAATAAGTCAAGCAAACCTCTAGGACAAGAAAATTATGATTTGATGCTGAGCCTTTATTCTTTTCCTGTGCTTCTCGATATGCCTGCGAGTTATCTTTTGGAGGAATTTCATTGCCATTTTTGTGTTTAAATTCAGATGAACAGACCAGATTACCACTTGATAATGAATCTTCAGCAGAAATCACATCTTCTACTTGATCCAAAAGTTCAAGCAAAGCCTAAGAAATCCAGCAAGGAACAAAAGGATTGGAAATTGGAATATGAACAAGCAAAAGTAATCATCCACTGATTCAATCATATAGAGATGCAACTCAGAAGTAGTGAAATCGGAACTAATAAAGTTTTTAGTTTCATTAGAATATTCAATGATAAAATCGGATGATTATTAAGAAAAAAAAATTTGTGCATAGGTAGATTATAATGATTGAAGGCAAACCTTTTTGTGCACTTTCAAACTCAACTGATCTAATACTGCATTGCATTCAGCACCATCAGAAAACTGCAATAAATAGCTAAAATCAAGAAAGAGGATTGGACTTCAACTATAGTTATATCATCAGGAAACACAAGAATAGGGAGCATAGCAAGTGAGCTTGAGCATGATGCATAAGTACCTTTTCTGGGCAATAGGATAGAGATGGTGGAGTTCTGAAAGGACTCTGTTGCGTATTGGAGTTCTTGACGTCAATTGTGCACCCATGGATGGTCCTATCCTGAAATGGGTTCAAGCTTTTCAAACCAACTCTATCAGAGGACAGGAGAGGTTTTTCAGTATCCTCTGGAGTCTGTGAAAAATCCTGCTTGTCAACCTTACGGGCTGTGCAAGGAGCTGTCTGCAGTAGTAACCATTGATAAAGCATGAAATAACAAGTCAATAGCTATCGTAATAAAATTTAAATGCAAACCTGCCTTAGTCAGCAAGCAAGGACGCATTGTTATAGAGTTCATCTTTGAAGATTTTGCAAACACTTTGCCATCCTCGGAGACATGCTTAGAGACAGCTTGTAGTCTTTCATTCACGGGAGAAATCTGCCATGTAATCTCGTCAACCCCATCATCCTGGCTTTGCTTTATCAACTAAAAACAAAGGCGCATAAGCATTTTTCAAGGGAAGAAATGGAGAAATGAATGCAGGAGTGCAAAAAGATCAGTAAAATCCAACCAGCCACAAAACGAAAAACCCTATTAAAATGCCAAATCGTAAAATGAAATTACCAATCCAGGCGAGAATTTGAATCGTTTGATATCGAGATGAACGGACTTGGAAATTTCTGGTGAGGTAAAAGCTGGATTATCTTCGGTGGAAGTAACGGGAACATGTTTGGGATTCTGCAGAGGAACATCCCCAGCAGCAGCATCAAATCGTGAATCTGATTTATCAGCAGGACCGGTAATTGAAGAACTAGGAGGGGAATGGGTTATAGGAGGTGCAGCAGTAGAAGATTGAGGAAGATTAGGGTTTTGAGGAATGGTGTGGGAAGGTAAAAGGGGGGGTTTTATGTGAGTCTGAGAAGGTGAAGGGGAGTTCTGAGATTGGCGCTGGAAAAAATGTTGGATCCCGTACTTGGCAGGAAGTTGATTTGAGTTGGATTTGTTCTTGGCGGATGACGATGATGGTGTTGACGAGTACTTCAATTTCTTTCTCGGACCCATTCCCCTCCTCTGCTGTTAGTTGACGACTAGGTTTTTTCTCTTCTCTTTTGCACTCCTGCAATTTCTTATTTCCCGCCAAAACGTCAACTTAATGGAGAGAAGGGGAGCATAAACGACGCCGTGCTATTCCACTTTCCTACGGCGTCGTTTAAGTTTGAAAGCCACCCATTTTATGAATTCGTACGATGCTAAAAAATGAATGTGTGATTAATAAAAGCTACATTCATACATTGAGACGTGATCTTATATTTAATCGGAATTCCATAATCAGAAAGAATTTCCAATCAGAATACTGAAAATTCTTAATAATAAAATGAAAGAAAACAAAACATAGTAAGACCCAAATATCAATATATATTTCTATTTTAAAGTTAGACCAACAAAATAGTTCACCAATTTTGTATTCTGAACTTCATAGAAAAAGAAATACAGATTATTGACAGCCATATAAACATTTTAATACAAAATACATTTTATTGAAATTAAAAGATTTTTTGAAAGAGTACTATAAATAATTTAAATAACTTGTGTGAGAGCGATGGTGTACTAGAATATATAAAACTAACTGATATAACTGAAAAGTGTTAATGAATTGAACTGGTTATAGCCGTTAATCTCAACAAAAATAATGAATAAATAAGTAAATTTCAAAAACATAATATATTTCCTAATTTCTTTAAGTGTGTGAATTTGGGACATGGAATTTTGGATTGTACTTTTGAATTTTGTTTTCTATGACTAATTAATTATATCTTCCCTACACTCCTAGTTTACTTTCATGAATTAAATTGTAAAAAAAAATGAATTGTTATGCATAGCACACTTCTACTTTCGTTTCGTTCAAATTTATTTTTAACTTATTTAATAATACCCCTAACCTCTAAGTCCCAAAAAAAATCATTTTCATTGTCTTAATTTAGGATTTTATTTGCAGAAAAATAAATATCCTTGAAAATTTAAAAATTAATTAATAAATTTAAAGAATATTTTCAAATTTCATAATTAATATTATTGATTGATTTTAATATCATTCTTATTATGATAGTTTGTATTTTAAAAAAAAAATTAAAGAATTTATTTTTACTATAATTTTGTTAATTTCTCTCTTTACTATATCTATTTTTAATGCATTTTTCATATTTATGTAATTCTTTTAAAATAAAATAAGAAAAATAAGAAATCCCCGTATTTAATTAAAAAAATTAGAAGGAAGTAATTTTGACATTTTCTTTTATTTTCATATTAATCCATAAAATTTAAAAATAAACATTTTTAAGGTGGCCCGCCGATTTATCCGGCCATGAAATATTTTGGCCGGTCAAAATTACCGAACATACATAAGGAAAATCCGACCGGCAACGCAGGCGGCTTTTTCGGCTGATCATGCATAGTAGTGGCCGGTTTTATTGGCCGATCACGGGAAACATTTTCCTATTTCTATATTAAAGTGTTTTTGTATTTTAAGGGGGATTCATTAAATATATTCCATAGAATAAATAAAAGAAGAAGAAAATTGACGGTTAAAATTAGAAAGGAAATTATGGCTCCAACTCACC
>CATIWQ010015029.1:0-35228 GCA_949673415.1 Euphorbia schlechtendalii
GGTCCACATGTACAGTACCTGGGCCCAAAGTTGGAATCACCTTCAACATTCTCCTTCAACATTCTCCACCTTGATTCTGAGTCTTTCCAACAACTCCCAAGGCAATCCTTCCCCAAGGATACCTTAGTGTAGTATCAAGTTCTCATCAGAATTCCAAGATTGCTCAATGCATCCTGAAATTTTAAAACAGAGACAACTTTAGTGAATATATCTGCAGGGTTAGACAAAGTAGATATTTTCTAACAGTGACATCACCACTAGCAATAACATCTCTAATGAAATGCAACCTTACATCTATATGCTTGGTCATTTCATGAAAAACAGTGTTCTTACTAAAGTGTATAGCACTTTGAGAATCACAGAAAACATCAATACTCTCTTGTTTAATACCCAATTCAAAAACAATTCCTTTAAGCCATAAGGCTTCTTTAATTGCTTCAGTTAATGCTATATATTCAGATTCAGTTGCAGATAAAGCAACTATGTGTTGTAGATTAGATTTCCAGCTAATAATGTTTCCACCTAAAGTGAAACAATATCCAGTAACAGACCTACGTTTGTCTAAGTCAGTTGCAAAATCGGAATCGCAATAACCACATACATTAACAAGCTTATCAACAACAGATTTATACATAAGGCACAAGGAATTATTGGTTTTCAGATATCGACCTAACCACTTAACAGCTTCCCAATGACTTTTATTTGGGTTAGACATATATCTACTAACCAAGCTTACTGCATAAGCTATGTTAGGTCGGGTACAGACCATGGCATACATCATACTTCCAACAACATTTAAGTAAGGAACCTTATTCATATATTCCATCTCATCTTTTGTTAAAGGTTTAGAAGTGACAGACAATTTAAATTGTGCTCCAATAGGTGTTGAAACATCTTTACCACAATTCAAATTATATATTTCAAGCACTCTAACAATATAATCATATTGAGAAATACACAGAGTTCCAACATTCCTATCTCTAACAATGTTCATACCAAGTATTCGCCTTGTAGCCTCTAATTCTTTCATTTCAAATTCTAGTTTCAACATATTAGTTAACTTCTTAATTTCAGATTTAGACTTACATGCTACAAGCATATCATCAACATATAAAAGATATATAAACATGCCATCACTCGATTGAGAAAAATACACACAGGAGTTATATTGACTCCTTTTAAATTTATGACTTAGCATGAAATCATCAAATTTCTTATAGGAGCTTGTTTAAGGCCAAATAAAGATTTTTGTAAATGACATACTAAATTTTCTTTACCTTTCTCAATAAAATCATCTGGTTGGGACATGTAAATCTCCTCATCTTTGTTTCCATGTAAAAAAGTAGTTTTTACATCTAATTGCTCAAATTCTAAATCATACAAAGCAACAATAGCAAGAAGTAATCTAATAGAAACATATTTCACAACTGGAGAAAATATTTCATTATAGTTAACTCCTTCCTTTTGTAAATAACCCTTAGCAACTAGCCTAGCTTTAAATCTCTCTTTTTCTACACCAGGTATTTCAGGTTTTCTTTTATAAATCCATTTACAACCAATTACCTTTTTATCTACTGGTCTAGGTACTAGTTTCCAAGTTTTATTTTTAATCAAGGGGTTCATCTCTTCATTCATGGCAACATACCATTTGTTCCATTCATCATGCATTTTAGCATTAGAATACTTCACATTTTCAGCAATCGAGCAGGAATATGAAACAGTACCACAATTCAAGCAGTCATAGACAATATAATCTGAGAACTTAGCTGGCATTCTAGTTTCCCTTCTACTTCTATTCCTAATAAGCATATCATTTTCAAGCTCATCATTAACATTGCCAACAACTTCAATATCATGATCATTAGTATCATCAGATTCATTATTAGTGGTATTTCCAGTGTCATTTTGTTCAACAATTTGAGTTTGTTCATTTTCATGATTAAATTTTCCTTTATCTGATAACTCCACCTCAACTATGGAAATATTACCTTGTTCTTCCATTTGAGAGGTAGAGTTAAGCATAGGGAACACCGTTTCATCAAATATGACATTCCTACTAATTTGAACCTTGTTTTCACCCAATGACCATACTTTATATCCTTTAACTTCATTAGGATACCCCATAAAGACGCACTTTTTAGCCCTAGGTTCTAATTTCGAAGCATTACTATGAACATAAGCTAGGCAACCAAAGACTTTTAAGTGTTTATAGGAGATGGGGTGATTATTCCATATCTCATTAGGACATTTAAAATTGATAGCAGAGGCATGTGATCTATTAATAAGGTAACATGCAGTAGAGGCTGCCTCTGCCCAGAATTTAACACCTAAGCCTGATTCATACAATAAACATCTAACCTTGTCCAATATAGTTCTGTTATACCTCTCAGCAATCCCATTTTGCTAAGGTGTATAAACACATGTTCAAGGCCTTAAAATGTCATTTTTGTTATAGAATTGATTAAATTCATCATTGACAAACTCTAAGCCATTATCAGTTCTCAAAACCTTAATTTTCTTTCCTTTAAGATTTTCAACTAATAATATCCATTCACAAAATTTTTCAAAAACCTCACTTTTATTTTTCAAAAAATATATCCAGATTTTTCTAGAGAATTTGTCAATAAAAGTAGCAAAATATTGTGAACCAGACATAGAAACAGGAATATATAGTGAGCCCTATAAGTCACTATGCACATAATCCAAGCATTCAACAGACTTTTGAACAAAAGAGGTAAAAGAATGTTTATGGGATTTACCAATCACACAAGTTTCACAAGCATTATATTTAATGAAGCTTGGGATAGAAAGATTACCTCCTTTGCTTAAAGTTTCCAGACCTTTAATTCCAATATAGCCTATTCTTTTATGCCACAAGATAGTCAAATTAGTTTTAGGAGCAATAGAATTCACATCACAAACAACAGATCCTGTTAGTACATATAAACCATTATATAGTGTACCCTTAATGATGCAACTGTTACCTTTCTTTACCTGTAGCTCACCATTTGGGGCTGAATAGCTATAACCAGAATTGTCAAGTAAACTAAAGGAAATTAAATTTCTTTTTAAATCGGGTATATATCTAACATTTTTCAACAGAACAACTCTATTATCCCACATTTTAAGTTTGATAGAGCCTATACTTTTAACACAACAAGAAGAATTATTCCCCATGATTACTTGACTACCATTCAATTCTTTTATATAATTAAACCATTCAAGATTTGGTGACATATGAAATGTGCACCCTGAATCTAGAATCCAATTACTTTCATTTTTATCATCAATAATTGTAAGAGCCTCAATATTTTCATTATCAGTGAATGTGTTAACCATTCCACTTCCAGCATTTATGTTTTGGGATTTATGTAGCCTCTTTTTACAATATTTTCCAACATGACCCTTTTCATGACAATAATAACAAGTGCTCTCCATTTTAAATTGATTATTGTTATTATTTTGATCATTATTAGAACCATTACTGTTACCATATTGTTTCTTTTGATTATTATCACTAGAGTTACTTATTACCTTCTTCTTTCCTTTCTTTTTACCTTTAATTACCAAGGCATCAGCAGAGGAAGAAAACTTACCTTGAGAAGTAGCTTTGATTTCCAATTCTTATATTTTAAGAGAATTTACAATCTCTTCATAGTCCACTGTTTCTCTGTCATATTTCAGCGCATCCCTCACATTTTTTAATGACTCAGTTTCTTCAGAAATCTCCTCACCTGCATTTTCGAGATCAACTATTAGCCTTTGAAATTCATCATAATTTTCTTCAACTATTTTAATAGACTGCATTTTAAAGCCAAATAGTTGTTCTTTCAAGAAAGCAGTTTTAGACAAGGAAGAGGTTATATACAAAGATTCAAGTTTAGACCAAACTTTAGCAACAGTGTCCTCATTCCTAACCCTACGCAAGACATTATCAGAAAGATTTAAGATAATAGTACTATAGGCCAATTCCATTAAATCTCTTTTTTCATCATTACTAAGACTAGCAGGAAGAGCCTCAATTCCCTCTAAAGCCTTAGCACAATGCTGCTGAACTAATATAGCCCTCATTTTTCTTTTCCAAATACTGAAATCACATTTACCATCAAATTTTTCAACCTGAACCTTGTTAGTTACCATTTCAATTCAATTAAAGATATTTTTCCTGAGTAAAATTGTTCTTTTAAAGCAGATTGCAAATTATTTAAAGAATAGTCAAGAGAAAACAAATTTACCAAATACCAGTGTAAAGAATCAACTCAAGACATACAAATAGCATGCAAATCAAAAAAGAACACAACTAATCGAACCTATAAGCTTTTATACCACATGTTGTGAGTAGTTATATCACTAATTACTCAAGATAGATCTTAGATTAAGCATAAATGGGCCAAAAACACAAATAGCATGTTACAGGTTCAAGAATAGCAATTATCAGTTCAAGAAATTAAAGTATTGCAGAAAAATAAAGCGTGCAAACACAAAACACGATTTTTAACATGGTTTCCTGGCTTTTTAGGGCTAGACTAATCCACGGGGGAAGGATGCCGGTATTCACTTTATTGATCTCAGAAATCAGTTTACAATCCTCCGATCTGAACTCTCCAGCAACAATCCCTTTCTTTCTTTTCTCAAACCCTAGAAATTAATCTCTCTTAATTTCTAAACTAAGCTTCAATCACAGGAGCCAAAAAAGAGAAAATAAAGAAGGAAACCCCATAGGCTTACAAGACCATAAACCCAACGATTGTTACAACGAAAATAGAGAGAAAGAACATGAACAGAAAAACCCAAAGAACCCTAGAGTTCTCTAACCCGTAAACTAATTCAAAGTATTTCTTTTAATTACACAAAGAAGTGAAAAGGACTTTTATAAAAAGAGTCAAGCTATGATTAAAAGCTAATAGAATACAGCCATCCATTTACATCACGCCGTCCATTTTCATTATAAAAGGATCTAGATTGTGGCCCCTCATCTCATTTTAATTAACTCCAATTTGAATTAGGAAATGGCAGAGAGTTGGCTTCATTGGGTTGTAGAGTGAAGAGAGTTGTAATTCAAGCCCAAGCTTCTAAGGTCCACACCCAAACTTAGAATCACCTTCAGTTTTCTTTTACTGTAAACTTGTATTCATACCAAATTCATATTTGGTATAAATTTGTTGCATTTGTGTTATACCATTTTAAATTAGTTTTATACTACTTTTATATTTAATATACCAGTTATACCATTTTATACATGTGTTATATCAATTTTATACTTGTTCTATTAATTTATACCAATTTTATACACATGTTATACTAGTTATATCGTTTTTTACTTTTGTTTTGTTGTATTTTTATACTAGATGTTAATCTCTTCATTTTTATCTATCCAACCAAAAGTTGACGCGTGGCTTTCCACGATAAACTAATGCACTTTTACCAAATTGAAAAAGTTATTAGGAATAAGTTAGAGTTCGAGAGGGCATTAGGCGGAAGGGGCCAAGTTGAGGAAGCTAGTCATGCATGAACCTTATTTATATTGTCTTTTACACACTTTTATATATAAGTACATTTTTATGCCAAATATTTTTTAAGTACTCGAACTTGCAACTTTTTGCAAATTTGCCGCTTGTTTTCATATATAGCTTCATAAATTGCATCAATTTACCTCTTAAATACAACTAAACTAGTCAAATTTCTAAGAGTATATTATACACATGTACATGACAACATTGAAAAGTTAAATCTGTAAAACATGTCAAACATATGAAAAATCAACCCAATCGAAAGTTGACACATCGCAATCATAAAAGTTTCAAAAAATCGTATATAATATCAATAAAATCCCTCATACTCTTTAATCTTTTAAAATATCCATAAAGTTTCAAAAAAATCCATAAAGTCAAAATCTCAACATGTCAAGCAAATCAATTTTCATATATAAACATCATTCTCCTTAAAGAAAATATAACGAACATCATACATTTGATATTTCCATTATAGTTGAACTGAAAATTCCAATATAAATATCTCGTTGTTGTCACACAAAATATAGTAAAAACAACAAACATGAAACCCTTCAACACCTTGATTATCTTATCATTAACAACACTAATTTTGTTTGTTACACAGACAAATTGCATAAAGAACAGCCGTGATCAATTTCATGTCCATGTGGTTAACAAGTTGAGCTTCGGAAAGGTTTTGTTTCTTCGCTGCAAGTCAAAAGATGACGATCTAGGCCCTCACATTTTGACCTCTAATCAAGAGTTTATGTGGAGTTTTAGTCCAAATTTTTAGGGGACTACTCTATTTTGGTGCTTTTTGAGGCCTGTAGATGAGAATAAACATGTTTATATAGATGCTTTTAAAACTGATCATACTGGATTTATGTTGTGTTGTGATAATAATCCTAATTGCATTTGGGTTGTCAAGGATGATGGAATTTACTTGAAGAATCTGCCTCGAAATACTGAATTTAAGAAAAAAGGATGGGAAGTTAGCACTTTGGATACATATTCTTAGAATATGTTGTTATATGGTTTTGCTTCTTAATTATTGTAAGTTGGGTCTTTAAAAATTATATTTGATATCAATAAAATAATAATTTTGAGACATCAGAGTAATTCGGGCTTGATCTTCAACAAATCCATTTCACATGATGAATACATAACAAAAGCATCTTCTTATAGTTTGTTAAATAATTAGGCAAACTTTAAAAAATATCATGTTGTTTCACTTATTTGCAAAACGAGATTTGATAAGTTTTTAGTAAAAGGGGATTGTGATTTTCAAAAATTTGCAAAATGAAGGTTTTTCAATATTAAATAATGTCACAATAAGGGATAATCTTGTCTATTTCTAACTAAGATTTGAAGGGTTGGTTAATAAAAATACAATATACCTCGGTGATAAATTTTGAAATTATTTGAATAGTGTAAATATATTTTTTAAAATTAAAAATGATGATAAATTTAGAAAAATCATAAAAAATGAAAAATTTTTCTGAAATTGTGTTGTATAATTTTGAAATAATAAGATAAATTATGAAATTATTGTATTGATAAAATATTCACCCTAACATTATTATATTGAACAAAAATATATATTTATCCTTTTATGCAAATTTTTTGAAACCACGCACCCCTTTTGCCAAAAAAAAATATTTCTCAAATTCTATTTTGCAAATATGTGAAACCACATAGTACAATTTTTTAAGTTTTCCTTATTTATTTTGATTATTTTTATCATACAATAAATATTATGTCACAAGTTGTTAATTTTTTCATACTAGTATTCAGAATATTTTATTTATTTTTATCTATAAAAACAATATCAATAATGATATATTTTTAATAAAAAAAATTTCTTTTGACACAATATAGTTTTAGTTTTTTATACCGCAAGAATGAAGGTTTAAGCACCTCATACTCTCTGTTTTAAAGATGGTCAAGGCGGCGCTTAGACAGGTTTTTTTGGAATACCGTCGCGATTTTATGTAATCGGGCTGTCAAGGCGAAAACTGTCATCAAAACCCAGAAAAGTATCGCTAAAGACTAGAAAAGTGTTGTCAAAAACTAGAAAAGTGTTGCTAAAACCGAAAAAAATGTTGTTAGATGAATTTTTTAATTTTATTATATACAAATTTATGTACTTGTTAAATTTTTTAATCTAATTGATTAATAAATGTTAAATATTTTAAAATAATAATCTATCTAAGCCCCAAATAATCCTTGATTAATCCTCATCTAGATCCCCGGAAGCTCTAAACACCTGACTAGTGCTTAGCACTTTTTAAAACACTGCTCATACGTTACATATTAAGATATGGGCTTTATACCTACTTATACACCTAGTATACCTCACTTGCAAAGATAATCCACAAGCGGACATTGTGTGCCTTATACAATGATGTATAGTATGTGAGTCCCTGCCAGATGCATAATTAAGGAAGCACGGAAACTTCAGTGATGTGCCGTTTCCGCGTTTCCCATCCGTTTCGGAAATGGAAAGTTTAGGAAACCCCTACGAAACGTTTGGGGCCGTTTCTGCAATTAAAGAAAGTCGGAAACTTGTTTCCTTAAATTCTGGAAACCGTTTCCTAGCAATTCCTCATATCGAAAGACCCAAATTTAATTAGATTCATTTCCAAAACTAAATTTTCTAATCTATTCAAACTATTAAGACTTTAAAACCTATAGAAAAAACTTGTTTTATTCCATTTTATATACTTATATTATTATGATTTATCAAATTCAGACTTCATGAAATCTTATTTTCTTCGATAATCATGTTTACTATTGTTTAATGTTTTGAAATAGTTATTATTCATAGTAGATTTGCTTTATAATCAACAAATTTAATTTAAAAATATTTGTTTTTTTAGTATTCTATATATAAGAATGAAATAATATATATGAAATTTTATAGTTTTTTATTTATAAATATACCCCTACATGTTTATTATTTATGCGTTTCCCACAGTTTCCGAACCTATATTTTTAGAAATGGCCATGTTTCCGTTTCCGTTTCCGTTTCCGTGTCGGTTTCCGTTTCCGTTTCCATTTCCGTGCTACATAGCATAATTTATACCTGGTTATACCTTTTTATACGTCACTTACTAGTATTCTCTGCAAGCACATGCACACTGCAAGATTTACAACTTTTTAGAAAGCCTTCATTCCTGCAGTATCAAGACATTTTTGTATTAAACTATATTAAATTGCATCAATACGAATGGAATAACCAAATTAACCAAAACTTTATAAGAATTCTATTTATTAGTGATACGTCAAATGCATCACGGTTTCTTTTACTTTTTTACTTGTCAGATACCCTTGAATTTTGAAAATGTATCATAGCCCAGTTTGACTCTTAAAAAGTGGATTATAGTTTTCCACATGTATGAACATCACGTGTAATTTTTAATGATGTCGGTTTCTTTATTTTTCTCTCTTCAACTAGAATCTGACACATGAGGGGGTAAACTGATGCATTGTTTCCAAGTTGAAGTATTTAGTGAGAATAAGTTAAAGTACATGGGTAATAAGTAATATGAGCCAATAGTTGAGGGAGCTAATGATATATTTGACTTATTTTTAATATTTTTACACACTTCTTTTTACTGAAGAATATAGTCCATTAATAAAATCAGAGACAATTACAGCTCTAATAAAAGATGAATGAATATGAAGTCAAACCCCCTACATGTAGACGAATCAATTTCTCAATGTAGCAATTGTGCAAAATGATTCGTGAACTAAGATACATGAACTATTCTAACAATACTAAAATTACCGGAGATAAAACACCGAATAAAACACATCACATAACTTAAACACAAAACTTTTTTTACATAAGACAAACATCCCATTAATTATTCAAAAAATAAAAGATAAACGTTGCAAACTATATTTCTTCACCTTCTAGCTAACGGTTTTGCAAATCCACAACCATATGAAATCCTGCTTATATCATAGTATCAAATCAACCAATGTTGCAAATATGAAACCATCTTGTTGATAAATTCGGATGTTTACTAGTGAAAGTGTTAGACATGTTGTATGTCCTAAAGGTAATTAGGGCGATATAGCTTAATTAGTTCTAATGTACAAATGGTTTTGTATTATTATTATTATTATTATTATTATTATTATTATTATTA
Source organism: Euphorbia schlechtendalii (assembly GCA_949673415.1). Classification (NCBI taxonomy): domain Eukaryota; kingdom Viridiplantae; phylum Streptophyta; class Magnoliopsida; order Malpighiales; family Euphorbiaceae; genus Euphorbia; species Euphorbia schlechtendalii. Next base: position 9,650 of record CATIWQ010015029.1, read on the forward strand.
TTATTATTATTATCATCATCATCATCATTACTATTATTGTTGTTGTTGTTGTTGTTGTTATTATTAAAGGCCTCTTTGTTATTTATCAGTGATTTTATTTATTTATGTATCTCGCTGGTATCATATATGTATAGTATTATATATGTGAGCATTGATAAGACAAAGTCTATGACTACTTCATAGCGTAAAAGTGCGAGAAAATAGTGGGAGCTATATGGCGTGAGAAATGCACACACGTGTTACTATGAATAGTTTAAATATTCCTAGTCATAGTTTCATTGACACTAGACATCAATGAAGCAGACAGACTAGCATGTGTAGGCTTACTCCTTAGATTGGATCCAAGCAACCGATCTCACAAGCTGAAGGTGGTACCTTGAGTTAACACATGAATGTATTCGGGTAATACATTGGAAACCGCTAAAAGACAAACACTCAGAAATAACTAAATCCATGTGTTGGTGTCATGTTTTATTGCAATAACAGTACAAATATCCTCAAACCTGAGATGCTGGCTACCTTATGTAGGAGTTATTATACTTTGGGTCATACTTATACATACGGGTGATTACGGGTATAGTGATGATCACATGTTTGTAAGCCGAGTAGTCAAGATGGGATCCATCGCTCTTGATATAGTGATATAATGGGAGATGTACCTTAAGGCCTCTTATTGAAGAGACACACTCATAAACCTCTTATCAGAGTATAAGATTGATAGAATGGGTTTCTAGTCAATTTTGATACATTATAGCGAGTGGTATTCTTCGTGAACAAGTCTAATTACAAGATAGCTACGGCTATTACATGAGCTAACACTTAATCCGAGCTCAATAAACTGGATGGTACCTAACCTGGTGGAAGGTTACTACTGCAAAACCGGATCAAGTCATAGGCATGTGATGTTCCGAGTATTGGGGGATCATAAGCCTTTACTAGAAAGCCCATTTGATCGTCTAGAGTTATTGGGTTCTATATCATTCTGGAATACTAAGCTTAAAGGTTCCTGGATGGGAAGTCAAGTTTAGGTTAACCTCTAGCGACTCTATACTTCGAGATCCTATGAAGTCACACACTTTGGGTCTTTACCGGACTAAGTAAAGAACTTATAGACTGGGCATATACCGAGAATAAAAGGTCGAATTTAGATTGGATGTATTTTGCTTAGACCAAAATATCGAAAAGAAAAGGGGAAAAACCTAACCGATGTGCCACAAGTGGATCTTGTGAGAAATCTTGTAAGAGCCCGTGACGCAAGCTCGTGCCAGCGCTAGACACGTTCGCGGGCTAGCAAGCGTTGCCAAGCACTTGCGGAGGCCCGCGGGGCTTGCTGCAATCCCAAGCTGTTGCGGGCTTGCGAGATTTCTCAAAAAGCCCGCAACAAGCAAGGCAAGCCCATGAGAGGGGCTTGCCTTGCTCGCGGAGCAGCCTGCGTACACCAATCCCACATCTATTAGGGGGAGCATTTTTTTCTCCCATTTTGGATATAAATAGCCTCCTTCCACCCCCCCCCTCTTTCAATGTACTTCAGCTCAGCCTTTCTCTCTGAGTTCGACATCTTTTCTTCGTGAGATTTTACGAGATCCTCCACGAGTTTCTCCAAGCGACGAAGAATTCTTTAGAAGACTCTTTCTATTTTTAAGTGAGCCTTCTCAGTTAATATTTTCGGTTGGTTTTTTAGCAGTCTAGCAGCTGCTGTCTACCAACGGGTTCTACCTCAACGGAGGTTTTGGTCAGTGAAGGTGTGGATCAATCATAGAGGCTATCCTAGTGTGGAGGCTAGTTCCAATAAAGTTCCGCCGAATTGCTCTAAGGGAATGCCGCATCCAAAAAAGAAAGAGAAGCACGCATCAACTAGTAATGTTCTAAACTTAGATGCTAGGTTTCTTTTATAAGTTTTATAAACATATTGGCATCTATGGAACGTTTCAACTTAAATTATATCAATTATGGCAAACTTAGGAGATCCTTTAAGGTTAATTTTAAGTTTTGAAACTTCACCTTGCAACATTGCATGTTCAATTATTGTCTTGATTAACCAGTAGAAAGATCATTAAATATCTTGTCTAAAGGCAGATGAAGTTCAACCCAGTAGTAAAACTTTGAAGATTGAGTTATGTAGGAACGAATCCATGTTTGAAGAAGACTATCATGTAGTGGACTATAAAAGAGTAATGGATGCAAATTTTGCTCTCAAAAAAACTGAAATAAAAAAATATAAAAAAAAAAGAAATATAGGAAAGCAAAGGGCATGAGGGAGAAATTTTTTAGATTTTTTCTCCCTCCCGAACAAACAAACTTATAAGTGCAGAATATAAAGAGAATAAGGTGGCTAGAGTTTTCTTTGATTATGTAAAGTTCACAATTTGAATTTCTTTTACGCACTTACATATATGCCAAATAGTTTTTAGTCTAAATCATGGTTGTTGTTGGAAAAATCTGGTCCGCTCATCAGGCCAATAAGATATAAGGATTCGATCTAATTAAGATAACTGGACTTTATTGGAAAATAAATAAGTTTAAAGGCTTATCTGAATTAAAGTTTTCCATAATTGTTAAAAAAAAACAAAACATAAACGCTGCAAACTATATTTTTTCTTCACCTTCCAAGTAATGGTTTTGCAAATCCACAACCATAAGAAATCTTGTAGAAATCCTGAATTAAAGTTTAAAGACTTGCACCATTTCTATTCTCTAAAAATAGGTGAAGGATGAAATGAAAATGTGTTGATGAATTTTTCATTTTTCTTTGCATATTTTCTCTTTGGTTTTCTTCCTACACAGAAAAAATTCACATATCGATCGTTATTGATCTTATGGTACTATAGAAGTCATGGGAATTCAATTGTTATTCGATATACCGTGATGTAATTTCAAATTAGCATACACATAGTATAATTGCAGTGTATTTCGATCTCGGACACGAAAAAGATATACGATTTGAATCTGTTTCTTTCTATTTGCTCATTGATATCATGAGCAAGGTTTTTTGCAACTGATTTTATATGTATTATGAATGTAATAATCTATTTCTACACATTCAGAAATTTGTAAAATTCGATTTCTGGAATTTATTTTTCATGAATTTGAGTAAATTTCATGATTAAAGTATGAAAATTATGGAGAAAGTCGTGTTTTGGAGCGTCTGTGCAAACTTTACATGTTTTGGCAACGATTTCATGGAAATTGTGTATTTCTAGTGTTCATATTACATGAAATATCGAAGGTGTTCTTTTTTCTAGAAATTTCATGTTTTCACATGAAAAGGTTCTTTTTTTTCTTAGTCGTTTTATGTTAACATAAACTTTGTCCAAATTTTGGTGAAACAGACTGCGCCATTGGATTTAGGACGTTAGCAAACATAAGAAAGGGTCTGGTTGGAAGCCAAAAACGGTAAATGAATTAAAATAATAATTCAGACATTCAAAATTTTTAGGAGGGATTCTAAGTCCCTTAAAAATCCGTTGCAGAAAGAAAGAGACAACTGGTTTTTTGGGATTGGCTTGACAAGAAAGTGACCCAGAAAAGTTTTTATTTTAGTTTTCGTTCTTATCCCTTCAACTTCCAGCCACGTCGATAATGTTGACCGTGGTCAAATCCACGTGGCACTCGATCAAAAGTTTGGAATGATATTTGGTTAGAGTGACTGTATGTATGTAGTTTACATGTTTTCCTCTCGTGTGCGAAGATTTCCTTGGACAATCTATGTGGATTGGATCAGTTATTTAAGGCTTCTTCGTAGTATGCGTGTTGCGGTCTCTCATGTCTTCTAGAAAGGCAATCAAGTTGCAGACATCTTTGCTAACCACAGGTGTTATCCACTGAATCATGGTGAGACTGTGTTCCCAATTTTTGTTCAAATGCTTATTTGCACAATGTAAGTGGTTGTAGCCTGTATCAGTTCGTTTGACTATTGTTACTCTCTTTTTTTCTTTTAGTAAAATTTGAGCTCAATTGTATAGTTTAGGCAAGCGAAGGTGCCAACCTGGAAGGGATTCCCGCCTCGAAACTTGCAACCTCCTCAGGTTCGTTTTTGAAAAATATGTGTGTTATGTAAAATGTATTTGCTAATATATTTACATTATCAATCATTAATTTGCTAATTAACTTATTTCATAGTGATAAGATATAAATTGTGACAAAATGTGTTATTATTAATTTTTTAATAATTTACTTGATAATTAATTTTAATTTATATGTGATATAAATTATATAAATGTATTTTGGTAATATATTTTAGTAAATTATTTATGTAATAATAAATATTAACTTTCCAATTATGTTATGATGGTCATAATGATACAAACCCCATGTCATTTCAAGCATCTATTCATTGAAATAAAGAGATAAGGGGAACGTGAGAAAATAGGTTCTTGACAATTTACTTGTTATATTGGTTTATAATACACATTGCATTATGTTATTAATATTGCATAGAGATATGTAATTGTTACGAGTATTAATTATTATGTCTTTGTAAAATATGGTTTTACATTTTCAATTTGTTTGAATGATCAATCTATAAAACAATTGAACATTTGTGTTTTCTTATGTAATTTGATAGAGTGTCACCACATACGATCAGAGAAAAGGATACATTAGAGCTATTGAGTTGACTTAGGGTGATTAATATGAACATCATAGTTGATGTTGTAATTATTTTGGATTGTAATACTTAGTGTATAACATAATTCTAATAAGACGTATAATGGTTACATACGTTAAGTACATTATGTGGTGGTTGACAACATAAGTCACTGTTATTCGTTAAGTATCATTCATATGCGTTTTTTTTTTTTTTTTTTTTTTGATAATATGTTTATGACATGTTTTATAATTAAATAGTTTTGACATTGTGTTTTATTATACTTAGATTTAAATTATTTGTTTAATTTTTTGTTTATCTATTTCCTTAGAATTTGTTTTAAAGGAATTTTCAACAACATAATATATTAAACCTTAATAAAACTTTTATGTCTAATACGCCCTAACTAAATCCCAAATGGTTTTAATAATAATTCATAATAAACTTATAAAACACTTATCATTAAATGCATTAGTTAAGAGAACTAATTTAAGACATTAGGTCCAAAGTGCATCTAAAGTAGGGGTATTCATCGGTTAGTTTGGTTCAATAACCGAACCAAACCGAATACACTGGAAACCGAATAGATGAAAAAATAAAAACCGAAACCGAATAGAAGTAGATACATAACCGAAACCGAATCGAATTATTCGGTTCGATTTGTTCGGTTCATTTAACCGATTTATTTTATTTGTTAATTTTTTTTCATTTTCTTGTTATAATATGTTACTTTATAATTAATTATTACTATCACTATCATTACATACATAAATTAACATATATATGTCACATTTTCAATAATTGTAATAAAAATACTATAATCTAGAATAAAAGTAATTAAATAAATGATATAATAATATATTATTCACTCATTATGTTAATGTATATAATTTATAAATAAAAAAATTTGAAGTACAAAAGTAATAAATAAAATAACAATGCATGATGATGATATTACTATAACAAACTTAATGAAATTAAGTTTGTAGAAAAAATTTATATATTAAATTGATTTTTTAGATATATTTAATTAATCGGTTGGTTCGTTATATCGGTTATTTTAATATTAAAACAGAACCGATCAAATTAACCAAAAATTGATAAAATTGACAACCAAAACCGAACCGTTTAGATCGAAAACCAAACCAAATAAACCGAATTTCATCGGTTCGATCGGTTATTGCGGTTAGGTTCTGTTTTTGAACACCCCTAATCTAAAGATATACCTTATAATTAAAAGAACTATAACAAACAATAAAAAACACATAAAATTACTAGTGTGTGATGAATCGAACTGAATTAAATGCAAGTGTTTTCACTTGGTGGATGATGGGGTATTTGATCGCAAGGTTTTGACTTTACTAATTTAGATGGCTTATATTCGGTGATGAAGCCAAAAACCTTATTCCCCACTTCTCTACCGATAAGATAAAGGTTCAAAATACGAACATGTATTGTCAATACCGCTTATCTAAATAGAAAAATGGTGATCACTGCAAGTATACAGTTTCGATGTAGTTTTAAAATATATCGATTTTCTAAAGACCAACTAGAGTTACGGGGTAAACGAAAATAGGTAATTTTCATTGGAGGGTTTGGATGATAGACATATGAATAGATAGATATATGAACAGACTAAAGAAGATGTACAATATATAGATATTCCCTAAGAACAAGTTTAACAGAGAAAAACATGCAAAATCATCAAGCATATTTCGTACACTAAATAACTTCAACAAATAAGGTTCTAGACACCCTGATATTCAATAATTTACCGTAGAGCAACACATGAGATGACTTTTCTAAGTCTAGGGTAAACGAATTATGACACTTATAAGAACCTGGATAACAATATGACTATGCTTAGTACGGGTCGCTCTCACATATCCATATTTAACAAGTTACCACTCCAAAAATGTTGGCTCACTAAACAACGTTATAATCACAGATCCAGTTATTATACACAATCTTGTTAACCCCGAAAACACTCTTAAAGTTAACTCGAAAGCATATAACTTGATTAATATAAATGACGCAAGACGAAATGCTCGTTATGACACATATACATATCATAAACTTCGAAATAGAAAGTATAAGCAGAAAACAAAGTAAAGTTGTAAAGTATGCAAGTGAAAGCTAAAGTTGATCAAACCGTATCTACTATTTAATGGGAGTAATCAATTCCAGCAATTCCTACGTCTACTTTCAATCTGGTCTCGACTAGTACAGAACCTCCGCTAGAATGCTATTCTTTGTGAATTTCGAATAAAAGAATGTTGAAGAACGAAAACTTTTATTGATAAGTGCTTTGCAATTACACTCATACAACAAACGCTCAAATTTCCGTAGAAATATAGTGATCGAAATAGGAATGGAATCGCTTATACGTTTTTCTCGCTAAGACTTTGAACGTAGCGAAATCTAGATATTTTCACTCTCTATCTATACACGCATACTATCATTCAATGCCTTCTATTCATGCCAAAACAACATATATCACAAAATTGACCGGTCTTAAACCCTATTTATAGAGTGTGAAGGGTCACGTTTATCCAAACAAAGAGTCGTTTCCATTGGCGAAGAGTTGCATCACTTCAATATGATTGGATGCAAAGATTCATCCTCATCCACAATGGAAAGGCACTTATTCATGATTGGTTGACTTCCAAAAGGTGTCTTTTCGGTTGGTAGTTGATGGCGGTTAATCGTTGTTATCTAGCGGTTGGTAGTTGATAAAAGATAACAAATAACCGTGACAAGTTGCAACAGCGAATCACAAGTCACGATCATGACTAATGGTTGATAATATTCTGTTTCAAAGAATAACAGTCACGACCGCGAATGGTTGTCACGACTGTGAATTGCGATTTTCTTCAAAATTCTTCTTGCAACTTTACCTATCTTCGATAGTTTTGATCCTAAGCCAAATCCTTGTGTTCCACTCATCTTTTTACACCTTTTCACTCTTTTTACATAGAATTCCACTTTTGATCATTTTACTCCCAAGATTTACCTAGTTTCTGCATTTGCATCAAAAATAACTACAAACCACGTGAAATCTTTTATATAAAGTATAAAATGAAACAAAACCATATCGTTTTATGATTGAAAATGTCATGATAATAAGTGTAAATATACACTTATCATACCCCCACACTTAACTTTTGTCTTGTCCTCAAGGTAAACACAATATAAGTGTATAAAATAGTATTCAAGTTCACACCTCATTTGGCAAAAGACTATCGTAGTGAGTACCACATTCCCACGTTACATAAAATTCAAGTAAAAGTTCAAAACTTCTCACAAATTAGTAATGTGCAATTTATAGTTGCATACCTTTTCTCTTAATGGAGGGTCAACTGAATTGCTTTTTCATATAAGTGTTATATGCTCACTCAAAAATTTCCTTCTCTCAAGTATAGTATAAAGTATAAAGGACAAAGGGATCACACTTTGGAAAGTTTGATCTCAAGGAATTTTTAGGTAACCAGGATGCTAAAAACACTCTTAGTGGTTGCATTTTATACTCCATACCACTCTCCCCTTTTTTAGTGGTTGCATTTTATGCTCCATACCACTTTCTCTTATTTTTTTTCTTTTAAGCATATGTTTTTTAAGTACAGATTTGTACTTTGCACCCATTTTTTGTGCTATGCTACTTTTCTTTTTTCACTCATTGAATGGTTGCAGTTTCTGCTCCATTCCATTCCTCACCTTTTGCATAACTCATCGGTTATCCTCTCTTTCTTTTGATTTTTTTCTCTCAATACCCTCATCCTTTATTGATCACTTTCAAAGTATTATGGCTATAGTTTCCCAACACTTTAGACACACTCAATACTTATAAGACGTATTCAAGAAATGCATATAAAACTCATAGTAAGAACACTATTAAATATTACTCTACTTAAAACTTATCGGTAGCATTAAACTAAAACTATATAACTTATAATAATTCATGTTGCATTGAAATATATATCGAAACTTACTTGGAATGTTGCTTTTGAATGTTACTCACAACTCATCCTTGCTAAATGCTAAATGTTGTGCTAAAACGCTCACACTCTCAACGTGTGGTCAAACTCGAAACACTTTGTTCGAAGATGCACTAACATCAAACTTGAAATACCCAACACTCACAATATTATTGGAACATATGTTAGTATAGTATAGGTATGGATAGTGTATAAACAACACAAAATCAAGAAAAATTTTCAAATTCTTCAATTTTTTTGGATTTTTGGGATTTTAGAATTGTTCCCCCACACTAAAGAACACAATGTCCTCATTGTGGAAGACTTTAAAATTGAAAATCCAAAAACAAAAAACTATTCTAAAAATATGAAAAAGAAAAGTAAAGAAAAGAGTAAACTCATTCTATTGAGAAGGAGAATCTGGGGGACTAGGAGTAAATTAATAATTTTATTTTCTAAAGAAAGATAGTAATTTTCGAAGCATCGATTTATTACTTTTCTTTAGAATCTTTATGTCTTTCTTCATTACTCCAAGTTCCACTTGGCAATTATCCAATTTTTATTGCATTCTCGCCTTCCAATCTTCCGGAGCTTCATCTTCTTCTTCGATCATCGGAGCCTTTTCATGATGACGTCTAGCGGTAGGATTAGATGGGCCAATGGAAGAATCTTCATGAGTCGAGATTAGTTTCTTGGTGCGGTTGGAGTAGGAGTAGAAGGACTATACACCATTGTTCTCTTGAAGAAGTCCGGTGTTCTTCAAGTAATTCCCATCTATATAACCAAAATACTCACCCGGCCTTTAGACATAGGGAAGATCATTTCTTGCACCCAAGATGATTGCGGTGATAATTTCGACCACTCTAATCTTGTTTCCCATGCTCATAGAATTCTTCTTCATCATATCCCAAATAATATCCACGAATTCTGCTTTTTGCTTCATCAAAGCACAAGAAAGAACAAACAAATCTTTATTTTTGACTTTGGTATTCTCTACTTGACAAAATACCGAAGTGGAAAGATATTTGTGGGTAGGAGAATGCACTCATCCTTAATAAGTTTATTGGGAGAATTTTTGGGATCGAAAACTCTCTTACCCGTTAAATCTGCCCAAACTCGATTTTGTTGAAAAGAATCTACCATGATTGATGAATTTTCAATTTCGAACCCAAACCAAGCACTCATCATCTCTCTTGTGATGGTGTAATGTCTTCCTTGGTTACGAAATTGAATCACCCTCTTCTTCTTATCCTCAAAATCGAATGTCACTAGACATTCTAAGATCCAATCTCGATTTTGTGGAAATCTCATCTCCACAAATCGGCATAAACCCAAATCAGCAAGATACATCTCCATTTATTCATGGAGGCCTAAAGTTTCCAAGAATACCATATCAAGAAAGATCATACCATTGATTTCCAACTTATTCAAAACTTGGAATCTCTTCCCTTCTTCACGTGATCGAATCGGAAAAGGAAAACCATATTCTTGTTGGTAATTCGGGACTTCCCTTCTATTTGCGGCTACCTTGACACGAGGCATATTAGTTTTTGAAGTAAGGTTTAAAAAAAAGGTTTTTTGAATGTAGAAGAATAGAGAATCAGAATGTTTGTAAGCTTTGTAGAAGTTGTGCGGCTAAGGGTTCAACTTAGACCTATTTATAGAGTTCTAAAAGGTTTCCAATTGGCCAAAATAGTCAATATAGCCATTTATCCTTTAAACTAGCCGTAATTGGATGTTTCAGAAATCTGCCGTGTGTTAAATCACGATCTGTAATAGTAATATTCTGCCTGTGTCGCGATCGCGAAAGCCTATCACGATCGTGACTTTCCTCACGAAAGAAACAGAAAGTTTTACTGCATAATGTCACGGGCGTGATCTATAGTCGCGGTCGCGACTTTCTGCAATTCTTCTCTCTTCTATCTTTTCAATTTTTAGACTTAGTCCTAGAAAAACAAATAAACATGTTAAATATAAATAATAAATATTTACTACCTATACCTGGAATAGTTTATGGTGAAGATAGAAATTGAACATTAACGTCTTGTTGTTCAAATTTATTTTCGAGATAACGTTTGCATCGTTGGCCATTGGCTCAAAATATTTCTCCATTTTCTACTTTCAATTCCAATGCTCCATTGTCAAACACTTGAATAACTTCATAGGGTCCCTTCCAACAAGATTTGAGTTTTCCAGGGAATAAGCAAAGCCTGGAATTATATAATAGAACTTTATCTCCGACCTTAAACTTCTTTTCCTGTAGTTTTGCATCGGGCCATCGTTTTGTCTTCTCTTTATATATCTTTGTATTTTCATATAATGACAAACGTAGTTCTTCTAATGCATTTAAATCCAACCCTCTTCTTTAACCAGCTTTGTGTAAATCCACATTTAAATTCTTCAAAGCCCATGAAGCCTTATGCTCTAATTCTACTGGTAAATGACAAGTATTTCCGTGAACTAACTTATAGGGTTTCATACTAATAGGTGTCTTAAAAGCTATTTTGTAAGCCCATAATGCATCATTTAACTTAGTAGACCAATCTTTCCTAGAATTCGAGACAATCTTTTCTAGAATCCACTTAATTTCTCAATTAGAGATTTCTACTTTATCACTAGCAACCTTATGATGTACTCCATACTTATGCATCAAGCTTTGAAAAGTCTTATTGATGAAATGTAAACCTTCATCACTAATTATGGTCCTAGGAACTCTAAATCTACTAAATAATTGCTTAAGAAACTTAGCAACTACTCTAGCATCATTCTTACTATATGCGCTAGCTTCAACCCATTTTGAAACATAATCAACTGCAACCAGAATGTAATTATTACCATTAAAGGTTGAAAATGGTCCCATGAGATCTATACCCCAAACATAAAAAAGCTCCACTTCTAAGATGTTTTTCAAAGGCATTTCATCTCTTCGGCTTATATTTCCTGTTCTCTGACAATTATCACAATTCTGAACAAAATCTCTAGCATCTTTGAACAATGTTGGCCAATATAACCCACTCTCTAGAACTTTAGCAATGGTCTTTGCTGGTCCTAAATGTCCTCCATATATACTATCATGGCAATGACTTAAAACTAAAGAAAAGTTAGTATCATCTATACATCTTCGAATAATTCCGTCAGCACATACCTTAAACAAATAAGGTTCATCCCACATAAATGATCTAAAATCTTTAAGAAAATTTCTTCTCACCATTAGAATCTAAATCAGAGGGTAAAGTATGCGTAACTAAATAATTTGTAAAGTCGGCATACCATGGACTAACAGCATGTTTAATAGACATAAGATTTTCATCTAGGAAGAGTTCATTAATATCCCCAGTTTTACCTATAGGTCCCTTATCATCTTCTAAATGAGATAAGTGATCAGCTACGGTATTCTCACTTCCCTTTTTGTCCCTTATTTCTAAGCCAAATTCTTGTAAAAGAAGGATCCACCTAATTAATCTAGGTTTGGCATCTTTCTTAGCAAACAAATATCTCAAAGTAACATGATATGTATACACTATTATTTTAGACCCAATCAAATGTGATCCGAACTTATCACATGCATATAAGACTGCTAACATCTCTTTTTCCGTGGTGGTGTATTGAATTGTGCAGAAGATAAAATGTGACTCTCATAATAAATTGCATGCAAATTCTTTTCATACCTTTGACCTAATACACAACCAACAGGAACATCACCAGCATCACACATCAGTTCAAATGGTAGAGACCAATTTGGTTTCAGAATTATGGGTGCTGAAACTAATGCTTGATTTAAAGTGTTGAAGGCTTTTAAACAATCATCAGAGAAATCGAACTTGACGTCTTTAACTAATAAACTAGTTAAAGGTTTAGCTATAACCAAAAAATCCTTAATAAACCTTCTGTAAAATCCAGCATGGCCTAGAAATAATCTTATTCCCTTAACATTTATGGGAGGAGGTAATTTCTCAATGATCTTGGTTTTTGCTATATCTACATGAATTCCCTTCTTATCTATCTTATGACCTAAAACTATACCTTCATTAACCATAAAATGACATTTCTCCTAATTTATACCAAATTAGTTTCCTCACATCTAGCAAGTACTTTATCCAAATTTTCTAGACATTTTTCAAAAGAATCTCCATATACAGAGAAAGCATCCATGAAAACTTCCATAATATCCTGAAATACTTACTAAAAATAGTAGAAACACACCTTTGAAAAGTAGCCGGAGCATTGCACAACCCAAAAGGCATTCTTCTATAAGCAAATGTACCAAAAAGACATGTAAAAGTGGTTTTGTCTTGATCATCTAGCTTAATATGAATTTGAAAATATCCAGATAATCCATCAAGAAAGTAGTAAAATGCATGACCTGATATCCTTTCTAACATTTGATCTATTAATGGTAAAGGGAAATGGTCTTTCCTAGTGGCTGCATTTAATTTTCTGTAATCTATGCAAACTCTCCATCCAGTTGTTATCCTAGTAGGAACTAAGTTACCCTTTTCATTCTAAACTACAGTAATACCTCCCTTTTTCAGAACACATTGAACAGGGCCGACCCATTCACAATCTGAAATTGGATAGATAATTCCTACATCTAGCAACTTAATAATCTCCTTTTTAACAACTTCCTTCATGTGAGGATTTAATCTTCTTTGCCTTTCTATTTTGGGTTTGCTATCATTTTCCAAATTTATGGAATGCATTACTATATTAGGGCTGATCCCTCTAATATCGGAAATTTGCCACCCAATACTCCTAATTCTACCCTTTATTATCTCCAATAAAGCTTCTTCCTGCACTCTAGATAACTTACTAGAAATGATAATGGGTAAAGTATTGTTGCTTCCTAAAAATGCATACTTCAAATCACTAAGCAACTGCTTCAACTCTACTAAGGGTGGTTTATCTATAGAAGGTGGTATAGGATCATCTTCTCTAACTAATTTTTCAGTTTCAGAGGAATATTTTAAATTTTCAAGGGATTCCGATGTTGACTCTTCATGAGATGTAACATGACAAATTTCATCTACGCATGTATCAATTAAGTTATCAATCATGTAATCACCACAAAACTTATCCCAATGTATATTAGTAAACATTTTGACACAAAACAAAATAAAATAACAAATAAATAAATAAATGAAATAAAAATAAAATAAAAAAACGTACCGTAGTCTCCAAATTTCTAATCTCTAGAATGCACTTACCTTTCCCGGTAACGGTACCAAAAACTTGATGGCAAGGTTTTGACTTTACTAATTTAGAGGGCTTATAGTTGGTGATGAAGCCAAAAACCGTGTTCCCCACTTCTCTACCAATAAGATAAAAGTTCAAAATATGAATAGGTGTTGTCAATACCGCTTATCTAAATAGAAAAATGGTGACCACTGTAAGTATACAATTTCGATGTAGTTTTAAAAGATATCGATCCCACAGGGAAGGGATTCTGTTTTAAAGACCAACTGGAGTTACGGGGTAAACGAAAATAGGTAATTTTGATTAGAGGGTTTGGATGATAGACAGATGAATAAATAGATGTATGAACAGACTAGAGAAGATGTAAAATATATAGATATTCCCTAAGAATAAGTTTAACAGAGAAAAACATGCAAAATCATCTAGAATATTTCATACACTAAATAACTTCAACAAATAAGGTTCTAGACGCTCTAACATTCAATAATTCACCACAGAGCAACACATGAGATGACCTTTCTAAGTCTAGGGTAAACGAATTATGACACTTATAAGAACCTGGATAACAATATTACTATGCTTATTACGGGTCACTCTTACATAGCCATATTTAGCATGTTACCACTACAAAAATGTTGGCTCACTAAACAGCGTTATAATCACAGATCCAGTGATTATACACAATCTTGTTAACCCCAAAATCACTCTTAAAGTTAACTCGAAAGCATATAACTTGATTAATATAAATGAAGCAAGATGAAATACTCATTATGACACATAGACATATCATAAACTTCGAAATAGAAAGTATAAGCTGAAAACAAAGTAAAGTTGTAAGGTATGCAAGTGAAAGCTAAAGTTGATCAACCCGTATCCACTCTTTAATGGGAGTCATCAATTCCCGCAATTCCTGCGTCTACTTTGAATTCGGTCTCGACTAGTACAAAACCTCCGCTAGGATGCTATTCTTTGTGAATTTCGAATAAAAGTATGTTGAAGAACAAAAACTTTTATTGATAAGTGCTTTGCAATTACACTCATACAACAAATGCTCGAATTTGTGTAGAAATAGAGTGATCGAAATAGGAATCGAATCACTTATACATTTTTCTCGCTAAGACTTTAAAAGTAGCGAAATCTAGATATTTTCACTCTCTATCTATTCACGCATACTATCATTCAATGCCTTCTATTCATGCCAAAACACCATATATCATGAAATTGACTGGTCTTAAACCCTATTTATAGAGTGTGAAGGGTCGCGTTTATCCAAACAAAGAGTCATTTCCATTGGCGAAGAGTTGTATCACTTCAATATGATTGGATGCAAAGATTCATCCTCATCCATAATAGAAAGGCACTTATTCATGATTGGTTGACTTCCAAAAGGCCTCTTTTCGGTTGGTAGTTGATGGCGGTTGATCGTTGTTATCTGGCAGTTGCTAGTTGATAAGAGATAATAAATAACCATCCCAAGTCGTGACCGCGAATCACATGTCACGATCACGAATAATGATTGATAACTTTCTATTTTGAAGAATAAAAAGTCACGACCGCGAATGGGTGTCACGATCATGAATTGCGATTTTCTTCAAAATTCTTCTTGCAACTTTACCGATCTTCGACAGCTTCGATCCTAAGCCAAATCTTTGTGTTCCACGCATCTTTTTGCACTTTTTCACTTTTTTTACATAGAATTCCACTTTGATCATTTTACTCCCAAGATTTACCTAGTTTCTGCATTTGCATAAAAAACAACTACATACCACGTGAAATCTTTTATATGAAGTATAAAATGAAACAAAACCATATCATTTTATGATTGAAAATGTCAAGATAATAAGTGTAATTATACACTTATCAGTTCGCTTACTCGTTAAATCTGCCCAAACTCGATTTTCTTGAAAAGAATCCGTCATGCTTGATGAATTTTCAATTTTGAACTCGAACCAAGTACTCATCATCTCTCTTATAACGGTATCGTGTCTACCTTGGTTGCGAAATTGAATTGCCCTCTTCCTTTGATCTTCAAAATCAAATGTCACTAGATATTCCACAATCCAATCACAGTTTTGTGGAAATCTCATTCCCACAAACGTGCTTAAACCAAAATCAGTAAGATACATCCCCATTTGTTCATGGAATCCTAAAGTCTCTAAGAAAATCAAATCAAGAAAAATCATACCATTGATCTCCAACTTCTTCAGAACTTGGAATCTTTTTCCTTCTTCATGTGAATGAATGGGAAAAGGACAACCGTATTCTTGTTGATAGTTCAGGATTTCTCTTCTATTGGCGGCTACCTTAACACGAGTCATGCTTTTGTTTGAAGTAAAGGTTGAAAAAGGTTATTTGAATGTAGAAGAATAGAGATGAAAGAATCAGAACTTTTGTAAGCTTTGTAGAAGGTTGTGGTGGCTATGGATTCAATCTAGACCTTTTTATAGAGTTCTATTATGTAATTGATTGGCCAAAATATTCAATATAACCGTTTTTCCTTCAAACTAGCCTTTAATGGCAGTTTCAGCCATCTGTCTCTTGTTTAATCGTGACCTGTAACGGTTATATTCTTCTCATGTCACGATCGTGACTTTCATCACAACAGGAATGGAATGTTTTACAGCATAATGTCACGAGTCGCGATCTATAGTCGCCGTCGTGCACTGCTTTAATCCTTCGATTTCTTTAATTTTTAGACTTAGTCCTAGAAAAACTTAGAAAAATAACATGTTAAATAAAAATGATAAATATTTACTATTTTCACATCAACATTTTTCAACAAACAAACAATTAAATAAATGAACAAGTAAACAAACAACAAACTGTACAAAATCCTAAATCTAAGTGAAAACCGAATAATTATTCGGAGGAAAGTGATTATGTCAACAGGTCAATCATATAATAAGATTCCAGTAGATGTCGCTCGATATCAAATATCAGAGTATGAATATCATCGATTTTCCTATGAATTGAAATTTGAGCCTCCATAAGTTCATTCAACCTTCCCCGGAGGTTGGTTGCTTTTCATTTTTCCTTCCTCGCAATTTCCCTTTCTCTTTATCTGCTGGCTTCCGCTCTCTCCTCCCATGATTTCCAATCGTGGGTGATCCTTTCTTCTCCAATGCACTTGACTAGAAAATCCATAATCGAAGAAAACTTTCATAGTTAATTCCTGAATCTCGTCTTCATTAGTAAAGACTTCAGTAGCATAGGGCATTCTCCCAATTCAACCCAACAGATTTGCCATCGTTAGACACCCATATTCTGTCATTCCAGGATTTTTTATGGCAAACATAAGTGTCTCCATCATTATCCTCGAAACATCAACAGGTGTGTAATTCTAGATTGCTTCCATCACAAACAATTCTTTAGGAATGACAAGATCGAAAGTTGACTTGCCAAACAATGCTCCACTTAGGTAAAAGTGCAATGCGAGTAAACAAGGATCACGAATCCACCGGCTATAAGCAAAATCTTGTATGAACTCTGTTTAGCCAGTCAGGCGATTCTATGTTGGTAAAAGATCTTATCCAGGAAGCATCTTATCATAGCAATCCCTTGGAAATCCCATATATTTGTCCAGAGCTTTCCTTCTCAACTTGTATTCTTTCTTGTGATGACGATAGACTAGGCAATCCTTCCTATCGTTCTTCCACACTAATGTGACCAACATATCCATATAGTTGTCCACACTATTCCCCAGAGATATATTTGAGTATAAATGACAAAGTTAAGAATTCTCAGATAATACATTACCCTGTCATAAACTCCAAGGTTGATGAAACTATTCCTATGAATGGTGAAGGAACTTTTGTATTCAACATCCTTGATTATCTCAAAGTGATCTCCTTCTTCACAAGAATGGATCGAGAATGGTGCTTTATACCATTCTTGTAAGTTCGACGGAGGAACTAGGTTGGATTTGTTTGCTAAAACCATTTTGAAATGAAAGAAATTCTGAGAGAAATGAGGTAGTTTCAGAATGGAATTGAATTGTGATTGGAAAGGTAAGAAATTCAGAATGCAGAAGTGAGAAATTGATAAACACTTGCACATCAATTTTATAGAGGTTTGAGGAATAACCATCAAATAACTGTTAAACTACTGCAGTTATCGCACAAGTTGAGATCGTGATTAATTGTCACGATTGTGACTTATGAGAATTGAGAAACCAAAAGTTTAATAAGGGATTCACGAGCGCGAATGGGGGTTACGAATGTAAATAGGAAAAATAGAAGAAAATCTTCTATTTATCGATAATACAGACGTAATAATATGATGTATCACCTCCAAGATGATTATTTCATATTCTTTTTTACATCCAAGTTAGGATTAACAAATTGTACAGTTAAGAGATAAACAAATAGATATAAAATTGGAAAATGTACCATAGTCTCCAAATTTTTTTGATCTCTAAGAACGCACTTACCTTCCCCGGCAACTGCTCCAAAAACTTGATCGTAAGATTTTGACTATACTAGTTCTTATAGGCTTATATTTGGCAACGGTGCCAAAAACCTTGTTCCTCACTTTTCTACTGATAAGATAAATCTTCAAAATACGAACATGTGTTATCAATACCGCTTATTATATACAAAAATGATGGCCACTGCAAGTATACAATTATGATGTAGTTTTAAAAGATATCAATTCCACAAGGAAGGAATTCAGTTCTAAGATCAACTAGAGTTGCGGAACAAATGAAATAAGATAAATTGTAAGGTTTGGATGGTAGATTGATGAATAGACAGATGCATGAACATATTAGAGAATATGTAAACTATATAGATATTCCCTAAGAACAAGTATAGTAGAGAAAAACATGCAAAATCATCAAGAAGATTTCATACTCTACATAACTTCAACAAACACGGTTCTAGACGCCCAAATATTTAATAATTCATCGCAGAGGGACACATGAAATGACTTTTCTAAATCTAGGGTAAACGAATTATGACACTTATAAAAACCTGGATAACAATAATATTATGCTTGGTATGGGTCGCTCTCACATAGCCATATTTAGCATGTTACCACTCTAAAAATATTAGCTCACTAAACAGCATTATAATCATAGATCTAGTGATTATACACAATCTTGTTAACCCCAAAATCACTCTTAAAGTTAACTCAAAAACATATAACTTGATTAATATAAATGACATAAGATGAAATACTTGTTATGACACATAGACATATCATAAATTTTGAAATAGAAAGTATAAGTAGAAAACAAAGTAAAGTTGTAAGGTATGCAAGTGAAAGCTAAAGTTGATCAAATAGTATCCACTCTTTAATGGGAGTCGTCAATTCCCGCAATTCCTACATCCACTTTGAATTTGGTCTCAACTCGAACGAAACCTCCGCTAGGATGCTATTCTTTGTGAATATCGAACAAATGAATGTTGAAGAATGAAAAATTTTATTAATAAGTGCTTTGCAATTACATTCATACAACGTTCGCTCAAATTTGTGGAGAAATCTAGTGAACGAAATAAGAATCGAATCACTTATACATTTTTCTCACTAACACTTTGAAATAGCAAAATCTATTCAATTTTCACTCTCTAATGTGCATCATATGCTCTCTATATTTTCACTCTACCATATGCTAAGAAATTGGTGTGATTTGAACCCTATTTATAGAGTGCGAAGGGTTACGTCTATCCAAATGAAGAGTCGTGTCCATTGGCGAAGAGTTGCATCACTTCAATGTGATTATATGCAAAGTTTCATCCTCATCTATAATGGAAAGACACTTTTCATAATTGTTTTACTTCCAAAAGGTGTCTTTTCATTTGACAGTTGGTGGCGGTTGATCGTTTTTATCCGACGGTTGGTAGTTGAGAAGAGTTGACCAATAACTGCCACAAGTTATGAGCGTGATATATGTGTAGCGATTGTAACTATTGGTTGGAAACTTTCTGCTTGTAAAGAGTGACAAGTCATGACCGCGAATGGGTGTCACGATCGTGAAATGTGTTTTTCTTCATGTTTCTTCTTTGCAACTTTGCCGATCTTTGACAATTTCGATCCTAAGTCAATTCCTTATGTTCCACATAACTTTTTGCACCCTTTTCACTCTTTTTAAATAGAATTCCATCTTTGATCATTTCACTCCCAAGATTCACCTAGTTTCAGCATTTGCATAAAAAATTACTACATACCACGTAAAATCTTTTATATGAAGTATAAAATGACTCTAAATTATATCATTTTATAATTGAAAATATCATGATAATAAGTGTAATTATAGACTTATCAGTATCAACGGTAACGATACCATCCATATCGTTAGCGATTTCCCGGTGAAGTGTGATATCGATATGGATGGCCCGAAGCGCTTCCATTGCTACTCCAAACCTTAATCAACATATTAATTCATTAATAAATCAAATATAACTCCTAAATAGTTACAAAATAGAATTTTTTTACCCCTAATGATGCATTTCCAAACTTAGAAGGGTCTTAGTGGGTCATTCCGGGCCTAAACGATTCAAAACAGAGCAAAACGAAGCAAAACTGGATTCTACCAAAGCAATTTCATTAACGACATGAGGCCATGTCATTTACAAATGGGACCATGTCATTAATGACATTAGTGATGTCATTAAGATATGGAAATTCCAGACCTGTAGAAAACACAGCAGAAACAGTAAAACGAAAATCCAAAACTTCAAACAATTATAACGTTTGTTATACTTAACCAATTTAGATGATATTTATCATTTTGGAAAGCTCAAGATGTGTAAAATATGTTTATATAAACCAAAAACTTAAAAATATTTGAAATTATACTAAAATTCCCATAAAATAGTTGGGTGTGCAAAAAGGAAAATAATCAAAAAGAAAATGAAACTTCAAAAAGGAAATCATATAAATGTAAGCACAAACTCTAGAACTCCAAGGCTTACCCTGTAGTCATGAATCCATTTTCTTTAAGGTCCATGACGTCCTCTGAGAAGCTCTCATTGTTTCTTTTTTGTTCGATTTGGTTGTTGGTTGGTGATTTATCGAAAATCTTTGGAAGGGATCTATTCCTTGCAAAAGTAGATGTTTTAGAAGGTGTAGTAACCTTTAAATGAGTGATAAAGATGTTGTAAACTCTCCATTCAAGCCTAAACCTCAAGCATTGCTGAAGTGATCCATAAACCTCAAGTTTGTTTAAATGATCTCTACACCTCAAGCTTTACTTAAAAGATGAAATAAACTTCAAATTTCTTAGCAGATAAACAAGTGGACCCTTGTGACCTAAGTTCATGCCCTTTCCATGAACTTAATCTAACTAACCCGAAATTCTAAGTTTTGGTGATCAAAGTTTGGTGTTTTGCTCAAGAACACTCAAGAACACAAGAAGAAATGCTCTCCCATGCTCTCTTGATCTTTTTTATGTTTTTTTTCTCCCTCTTTAACTAAAATTCAATCCTCCTTTTGTAGAACTCACTTCAATCCAAAGTCCACCTAGGATTACTTTTTAGCCCATACCTCTCCTTAAACCATACTTTCTTACTTCCTTTTGTTAAATCCATCATTATATTTGATGTGAAGTATCCTAGGTAAGGTGGAGGAGTGATTTTGCAATGATCATGTCCGAGCATGTGAGCAAAAGTTACATTTTTTGTTGAAAATTGCAGAAATTACAATTTTTGTTATGCTGGAAAGTCAATGTCGGTAACGACATGGCTTCTTTACCTTGGGTTTTTTATGCTGAAGTTGTCGAAAAAGGTTAAGGCTCAAGAAACAAAGCAAGCTTCCTCCAAATGAATTTAAGACCCTGTAAAAGTGAAAAAAAACTAGTAAGGAAAAATAAATTACAGCTTCATCATCGAACTCCCAACTCTGGAGTGAAATCCTTGCTCATAGGCTACCCCTCGTGGGATCGCTACTGATATGAGATCAGTATGGTCCCACAATTGAAAGAGCAGTGAGGTTTAGAGATGATATCTGGCTGGTCACAATTGGTACTACTCGGGATGGAAACTTCATGATGACTGGTAGCTTTTATCCTGGTGTGGCGCTGTCGGGGACTGGTCTTTCCATACCCCTTGCAAATTGCCAATTTGTTAATGATTGCGCCTTGAAGGTTGACGTTTGACTTGTTGCTACCACTGGAACCATTGGGGAAAGAACGTTAGTTGTGCGCCTCCGTTCTTCTGGTTGAGAGTTCCATGTGTAGACTGTAAAAAGTTGGTTGATGATGTGGATTGTAGAAAGTCTGCTAACTGTAAAAATTTGAGAAAGGTATGAACTGTAGAAAGTTCATTGGCTATAAATAGTCAGGAAATAGTGAAAATTGTAGAAAGTTCACCGACTGTAAAAAGTCATTAAAGATGTGAACTGTAAGATGTCCATTGACCGTAAAAAATCAAAAAGATGCGAATTGTAGAAAGTTCATTGACTATAAAAAGTTTGAAAGAGGATGCGAACTGTAGAAAGTTCATTGACTGTAAAATGTCTGAAAGAGGATGCGGATTGTAGAATGTCCGTTGATTGTAAAAAGTTTAAAAGAAGATACGAACTGTAGTAAGTCCATTAACTGTAAAAAGTCTGAAAAGAAATGTGAATAGTAGAAAGTCCGTTAACTGTAAAAAGTTTGAAAAGAGATGTGGACAGTAGAAAGTCTGTTGACTATAAAAAGTCTGAAAAGAGATGTTGATTGTAGAAAGTCCATTGATTGTAAAAAGTCAGAAAAAGATTTGGACTATAGAAAGTCCGTTGATTGTGAAAAGTTTAAAAAGAAATGCGGATTGCAGAAAGTCCGTTGACTGTGAAAATTCTAAAAAGAAATGCGGATTGTAGAAAGTCCGTTGACTGTAAAAAGTCTGAAAAGAGATGTGGACTGCAGAATTTCCATTAACTGTAAGAAGTCTAAAAAGATATGTGGACTATATAATGTCCGTTAACTGTAAAAATCTGAAAATAGATGTGGACTATAGAAAGTACGGAAAGGTATGTGGACTGTAGAAAGTCTACGGTGATTACCCCTTGTGAGCTAACCTCTAATTGATTATTACCGTCGGAACCACTAGGGAAAAGATGAGAACTATGTGCATCATGCTTTTGAAAATACATCGCCTGTGGTAAGTTTTCGTCAAAATTCGTTGTGGGATGGTTGTTCATTGATGTCTGAATTGTATGCCCCTTGTGAGTTGATCATGGGTCTACTGTGACCCTCGGAACTGCTGGGGAAATGATGAAAGTAGTGTGCTCTATGCCTTTGATGATGTGTTGATTGCTGTGAGTCTTCGTCAAAATCTACTATGGGATGGTTGATTGTTGTGGTCTGAATTGTACGCCTCTTGTGAGCTGACCATGGGTTGACTGTGACCCTCGAAAATGTTGGGAAAAGGATTAAAGCCGTGTGCTCCATTATAAGTGTATAATTACACCTACTATCTTGATATTTTTAAGCATAAAATGATGTGTTTTAGAGTCATTTTATGCTTCATATAAATGATTTCACGTGGTATGTAGTTGTTTTTTATGCAAGTGCAGAAACTAGGTGAATCGTGTGAGTGAAATGATTAAAGATGGAATTCCATGCAATAAGAGTGAAAAAGGTGCAAAAGAATGCATGGAATGCAATGAATTGGCTTAGGATCGAAGTAGTTAAAGATCCGTAAAGTTGCAAAGAAGAATCATGAAGAAAAGCATAAGTCGTGACCATGTCACGATCATGATTTCTATTCGCGATTGGCCAAGTCACGCTCGCGACTATCTATCGCGATCGTGACTTATCATTCTTCACAAGTAGTAAGTTACCAACTTACATTCACGATTGTGACATGTATGTCACGCTCGCGAATCGTGACGGGGTTTGATCAACTCTTCTCAACTTCCAACCACCGGATAAGAATGATCAACCGCCATCAACTGTCAGGCAAAGAGACACCTTTTGGAGATAATGAACCATGAAAAAGTGTCTATTCATTGAAGATAAGGATAAAATCTTACATCCAATCACATTGAAGATGATGTAACCCTTCACCAATGTACATGACTATTCATTTTGATAAACGCAACCTTTCACACTCTATAAATAGAGGTTCAAATCAACCAATTTTTTGCGTCGATGGTATCATAAGCGAGAGAAAATTATAAGATAGATAGAGAGTGAAAGTTATATAGATTTTGCTAAGTTCAAAGTGTTAGAGAGAAAAATGTATAAGTGATTTGATTCTTGTTTCAATCACTAGATTTCTCCACAAATTCGAGCAATTATTGTATGCATGTAATGGTAAATAACTTATCAATAAAATTTTATGTTCTTTAACATTCGTTTATTCAATATTCACAAGGAATAGTATCCTAAAGGAGGTTCTGTATGAGTCGAGACCGAATTCAAAGTAGACGTAGGAATTGCGGGAATTGACGAATCCCATTAAAGAGTGAATACGGTTTGATCAACTTTAGCTTTCACTTGCATACCTTACAACTTTACTTTGTTTTCTACTTATACTTTCTAATTCGAAGTTTATGATATGTCTATGTGTCATAACGTATTCCGTCTAGCGTCACTTATATTAATGAAGTTATATGCATTCAAGTTGACTTTAAGAGTAGTTTCGAGGTTAACAAGATTGTATATAATCATTGGATCTGTGATTTTAATGATGTTTAGTGAGCCAACATTTTTGGAGTGGTAACTTGCTAAATATGGCTATGTGAGAGTGACCAGTACTAAGCATAGTATTATTATTATCCATATTTTTATAAGTGTCATAATTTATTTACCGTAGATTTAGAAAAGTCATTTCATGTGTTGCTCTGTGGTGAATTATAGGATATTTGACCGTCTAGAACAGAGTTTGTTGAAGTTATCTGGTGCATAAAAAAATTCTTAATTATTTTGCATATTTTACTCCACTATACTTGTTCTTAGGGAATATCTATATGCTTTATATCTTCTCTAATCTGCTCATGCATCTAGGGGTGAGCATTGGTCGGTTCGGTCCAAGAACCAAACCGAACCAAATAAACCAAGAACCAAATAATTAAAATTTTAAGAACCAAATACCGAATCGAATAGAATTCGGTTCGGTCCGGACCGAACCTAAATATTTCGGTTCGGTTTAGTAAAAAACCAAATTATAAGATAAAATAATCCATTCAAAAAAAATTCTAAAACATGAACTAATTAAACTAGTAATATAAATTCAATCAATAAACAATCCATATTTCTATAGACCGAAACAAATGGTTAAATGCAACAAATCAAACCACATTCAAGAATCAGTACCCACTACCAAGTTTGCTTTCTATATATCATCTAATGTTAATTTCAAAATATAATATAAGAATCAAATGCAACCATCCAATGAAACTTAAGAGCATCATCCTATAAATTAATAAATCACATAAACTAAAAGTATTAATCCAAAGATAAATTGACAAATCATTGTATCTGAACTAAAATATATTAATTTATTTATGATTTTAATTCGGTTCGATTCTCGGTTTATTCGGTTTTTTTCCAAAAACCGAGAACCGAACCGAAAACCAAATTATTCACATGTATGGACCAAGAACCGAACCAAATTAATTAATTCGGTTCGGTTCACCGGTTCGGTTCGGTTTTTTTTGTCTTTTGCTCTCCCCTGCAAATAACTCCTAACTACACCTAAAAACTCACCAATCTCAAACCCAAATCAGCATTTCTCTTCTTCACCATTAATTTGAGACCTCCAAAGAATCGGAGAGTAACAGAGGTTAGTGGAGGAGAATTCTGTAGCTATAGTTAGATGGCTCAAGTAAGCAAATTCTGCAATGGAGTTCAAAATAACTATACTTGCCCCAGATTCTCTAATCCGGGAACTCCCAAATCTAC
>CATIWQ010015044.1:0-12157 GCA_949673415.1 Euphorbia schlechtendalii
CATCTAGCAAGTACTTTATCCAAATTTTCTAGACATTTTTCAAAAGAATCTCCATATACAGAGAAATCATCCATGAAAACTTCCATAATATCCTCAACATACTTACTAAAAATAGTAGAAACACACCTTTGAAAAGTAGCCGGAGCATTGCACAACCCAAAAAGCATTCTTCTATAGGAAAATGTACCAAATGGACATGTAAAAGTGGTTTTGTCCTAGTCATCTAGCTTAATATGAATTTGAAAATATCCAGAGAATCCATCAAGAAAATAGTTATATGCATGACCTGATATCCTTTCTAACATTTGATCTATAAATGGTAAAGGGAAATGGTCTTTCCTAGTGGCTGCATTTAATTTCCTATAGTCTATGCAAACTCTTCATCCAATTGTTGTCCTAGTAGGAACTAAGTTACCTTTTTCATTATGAATTACAGTAATACCTCCTTTTTTGGAACACATTGAACAGGACTAACCCATTCACTATTTGAAATCAGATAGATAATTCCTACATCTAGCAACTTAATAATCTCCTTTTTCACAACTTGCTTCATGTGAGGATTTAATGTTCTTTGCCTTTCTATTTTGGGTTACTATCATTTTCCAAATTTATGGAATGCATTACTATATTAGAGCTGATCCCTCTAATATCGGAACTTTGCCAATCAATACTCATAAATCTACCCTCTATTGATTCCAATAACGCTTCTTCCTGCAGTTCAGATAACTTACTAGAAATGATAATGGGTAGGGTATTGTTGCTTCCTAAAAATGCATACTTCAAATGACTAGGAAATTGCTTCAATTCTACTAAGGGTGGTTTATCTATAGAAGGTGGTGTAGGATCATCTTCTTTAACTAATTTTTCAGTTTCATAGGAGTATTCTAAATTTTCAAGTTATTCAGATGTTGACTCTTCATGAGATGTAACATGACAAATTTCATCTACACATGTATCAATTAAGTTATCAATCATGTAATCACCACAACTTATCCCAATGCATGTTAGCAAACATTTTGACTCTAAACAAAATAAAATAACAAACAAATATATGAATAAAATAAAAGCAAAATAAAAAGAAAAACGTATCATAGTTTCCTGTAATTTAATCTCTAGAAATGCACTTTCCTTCCCCAACAATAGCGCTAAAAACTTGTTCGCCACTTTTCTACTGATTAGTTTAATAACTTGTTCGCATGATTTTGGCTTTAAAGTACAGGTGTTGTCAATACCACTTACCAAATAGAAAAATGATGATAATTGCAAGTATACAGTTGCGATGTAGTTTTAAAAGATATTGAACCACAGGGAAGGAACCAGTACTAAAGACCAACTAGAGTAACGGAACAAAGAAAATAGAATAGATAATTTTATTTTTGATGGGTTGGTTGGGATATAATGGTAAATAAATAGATAAATGTATCAATAGATTAGAGTAGAAGAAATCAGTATAGATTATCCCTACGAATAAGTATAGTAAAGAAAACATGCAAAATCATCAAAGATATTATGTACACCAGATTACTTTAACAGATTCGATTCTAGACACTCAGTTATTCAATTATTCACCGCAGAGCAACATATGAAATTACTTTTCTAAGTCTAGCACAAACGAATTAAGACGATTATATAAACCTGGATAACAATAATAACATGCTTAGTACGGGTCGCTCTCACATAGCCATATTTAGCAAGTTACCATTCCAAAAATTTTGGCTCACTAAACAGCGTTATAATCATAGATCCAGTGATTATACACAATCTTGTTAACTCTGAAATCACTCTTAAAGTTGACTCAAAAGCATATAACTTGATTAATATGAAAGACTCAACATGAAATACACAATATGACACATAGACATATCATAAACTTCAAAATAGAAAGTATAAGTAGAAAACAAAGCAAAGTTGTAAGGTATGCAAGTGAAAGCTAAAGATGATCAAACCATATCCGCTCTTTAATGGGAGTTGTCAATTATAGCAATTCCTACGTCTGCTTTGAATTCGGTATCGGCCCACACAGAACCTCTGGTAGGATGTTATTCTTTGTGAATATTATTGAATAAACGAATATTGAAGAACAAAAACTTAAGTGATTTGCAAATACACTTATACAATAATCGCTCGAATATGTAGAGAAATCTAGTGATCGAAATAAGGTTCCAATCACTTTTACATTTTCTCGCTAATTTAGAACGAAGGGAAATCTACTAAGTATGCACGTATCACATACCATGCCTATAATCCCATACACCATGCCCCACAAAATTGGTGGGTTTTGAACCCTATTTATAGAGTATGAAGGGTTGCATCTATCAAAATGAAGAGTCGTGTCCATTGGCGAAGAGTTGCACCACTTCATTTTGATTGGATGTAAAGATTCATCCTCATCCACAATGTAAAGGAACCTTTTCATAATTGGTTGACTTCCAAAAGGTGTCTTTTCGGTTGGTAGTTGATGGTGGTTGATCATTATTATCTGGTAGTTGGTAGTTGATAAGAGATAACCATTAACCGTCACAAGTCGTGACCACGAATCTTATGCCACGACTATGAACATTGATTGGTAGTTTTCTGTTTATGAAGAGTTACAAGTTGCGACCACAAATAGATGTCACGATCGTGAAATGTTGTTTCTTCATGATTCTTCTTTGCAACTTTACTGATCTTTGACAACTTCGATCCTAAGCCAAATCTTTGTGTTCCACGCATCTTTTTGCACCTTTTCACTCTTTTTCCATAGAATTTCACTTTTGATCTTTTTACTCCTAAGATTTACCTACTTTCTGCATTTGCATAAAAAACAACTACATACCACGTGAAATCTTTTATATGAAGTATAAAATGACTTAAGACATAGTGTTTTATGATTGAAAATATCATTATTATAAGTGTAAATATACACTTATCATGTTCCACGCATCTTTTTGCACCTTTTTCACTCTTTTTCTGTAGAATTCCACTTTTGTTCATTTTATTTCTAAGATTTACCTAGTATCTGCATTTTCATCAAAAAGAACTACAAACCACATGAAATCTTTTATATGAAGCATAAAATGAAACAAAACAATATTGTTTTATGTTTGAAAATGTCATGATAATAAGTGCAATTATACACTTATTAAATATAAACTGCACTATCAAGTGCATAACCCCAAAAGGGTCTGTTAAGTTCTGATTTGCTCATTATGGACCGAACCATATCGAGCAGGGTTCAATTT
The DNA here is from genome assembly GCA_949673415.1 of Euphorbia schlechtendalii. Classification (NCBI taxonomy): domain Eukaryota; kingdom Viridiplantae; phylum Streptophyta; class Magnoliopsida; order Malpighiales; family Euphorbiaceae; genus Euphorbia; species Euphorbia schlechtendalii. The sequence continues at coordinate 3,222 of CATIWQ010015044.1, forward strand.
CTCCTTTCTAACACTCCATTGTGTTGAGGTATATAAGAAGCTGTCCATTGGGATAAAATACCATTATTCCTTAGATAATCCTAAAATCTTGGCTTAAGTATTCACCGCCTTGATTATATTAAAGGGACTTAATACTTTTCCCAAACTATTTCTCTACTTTGATTCTCAACTCTTTATATTTCTCAAAACTTTTAGACTTGTGCTTCATTATGTACAAATAACCATATTACGATTAATCATCGATAAAGGTAATGAAGTAGACGAAACCTTCGTGTGTCTTAACACTGATTGGACCACATACAGTGAAATGTATTATTTCAAAAGTACTCGTAGCACGCTGACCCTTTCCTTTAAAAGGTTTCTTAGTCATCTTACCCTTTAAACAAGGTTCGCAAGCCCCATAGGATTCCCATTCCATTGGGCCCAAGTCACCACATTTGTGCAACTTAGTTAAGCAAGTCCCATTTATATGGCCTAGACAACAATGGAACAAGTATGAAAATTTCTCATTATCTATCTTCAATTTCTTTACAATGTTCATGTTTAGAATTTCAATTTTAATAACTAGCACATAAATGCCATCTACACATATTTCACAAGCATAAAGGACATTATCCGCCGAGTTTGACAATTATTATTTTAAAAAAATTCTCAAATCCATCTGTTACTAGACACGCAACAAAAATTATATTCTTAGTAACAGCAAGAATATAATAGCAATTGTTCAAAACTAAAACAAGGCCACTAGGTAAATGAAGGCTATATGTCCCTATAGTTGTTGCAGCAACCTGTTCTCCATTTCCAACTCTTTTGTCCATTTCTCTCTTTGTAAGCCTCCTATTATTCTGCAACCCCTACACAGAAGTACAAATATGAGTACCAAAAATAGTATCCAATACCCATGTAAACTCATAAGGAATTGTAGAAAAACTCTCTATCATGAACATACCTGAAGTAGATGCCTCACTTAGCTTCTTCTACACTTGTTCAGAACTTCTAGTGGCCTATCTTGCCACATCGGAAGCAGACATTGGCAGTTCCTTTCTTACTTTCTTCTTCTTACCAATTAAACCCTTTCCAAAAAGGGACCCACCCTTGGAAGGGTTCGTTTTCTCAACCAAAAGTAAAGCCTTTGGATCCTTTCGAATCTTAGGTTCTTCCTTTTTTAGCATATTGACCAACTTGGGTAGTGTGGCATCGATCTTGTTCATATAATAATTAGTCAAAAACTATGAATAAATATCATTTAATGAAGCAAGAATAAGATCCACACGTAGTTCGTGATCCATCACAAAACCCATTCGAGTCAGAATCTCTATATAACCCAATAGTTTAAGAGCATGCTGAGGTGCTGAAGTGCCAGCTAGAATCTTCGTTCTGAAGAAGTGTTTTGATGTATCAAATCTCTCGAACCTGGCTTGCTTTGAGAAGATATCCCAAAGATGGAGAATCATGGTGTTCAAGTCCATGCTCTCATGCGGTTTTTGAAGCTCAAAATTCATGGTTGCCAACATTATGCATGATGCCATTTCACGATCTTTTTTATGCTTCTCCCATGCCTCATATTCATTTGCATCAGCATTAAGTTCGATAGGGAGGGAATTGTCTAAAACATAAGCTATCTTTTCGGATATGAGGACTATCCTCACCACCCTAAACCAATTAGTTAAGTTTTAACCATCTAGTTTATTATCTAGAATTGAGCGAAAGTTTATGTTTGGATTTATTATTCAACATAGATATAAGATAGAAATTATCCTGAAATTAGTATAAGGTCTTTAATTAAAACATATTTCCTACTAGTTTATCAACATTCAAATAGCCCCCTTCTAATGAATTCAGGAATCAACCAATTTTCATTAGTAGGTAGCATCCATATCCCATCAATTATGACCCCCGCTATAGCAAGTCAAGCCATAAAAAACGATCATGGTTGGAACCTATCCATTTGCATTCCATGCAATTGCTAGTTCATTTGAGTTTTCTCTTTCTCGAGATGTGTGTAACTAATTGTATGACTCCTTAAATATGTTTCTAATCTGGCATTAGCTCCATTGACATGGACAACTACCCCATTTTAGTTAAGGTTTTAAGCCCATCTAGTCTCATGACCAAACACGTGTTAAGGGAAAGCATGTTCTACATGTCCTTACATCTGTTAATAAGGTCTGTATCACGACTTATGATGGGGAGACAATTTACCGCCTTAATATTGTTGTAGGGATTTTATTCGCGCAACTAGTCTCGCCCTAGTCTATGACTTATACGATGGATATGATTATGATAATAATAATTTTGGGCTATTTGGAATTATTAATCTAAAGGAACATGCTCAGGACTAGCACATCATAATCATTCAATTATGCTAAGACTCCACATAGCATGCAAAGTAAAAAACGGTTCATGTTTAAGTTCTTGCACCTATGTCTATAAGTTTTAATCTTACAACTTAAAGCACGAGTGTAAAACCATTAGCGGAATCCAATTCCATACTAGAAATCAACTTAGTCATAAAAATCCCTTAGGTACGCTTGAACCTATTATCGATGGAGATTTCCAGGTAGGAGAGGCCCTCTTAAAGTAAATGAGTAGCCAAGTCCAATCCTTGCCAAAATAACCACTGCACTTCGATTCATTGTATCATAGACAATTATGATTTAAAGATTTCATTTTTTTAATAGAGTGAAGTACTGGACGACCCTCAATTCAAAGCATTAACACGTGCGGTAAAACATTGTTAATTTATATGATAATCACCTTGACTAAGTTTAAGCAAAACTTTAATATAGTTATCACATCATTTTCTATAACAAGAATTGAAACTTAAGTCATGCGTAGCATACTTTAATTAATAGAAAATACCATTTCAATATATTATCATCAATCATGCATAACATAAGGCATGCTTTGATACCATTGTTGGTTAATTAAGGTAGTAATTGAACATGCAAACTTGCATGACGGAATTTCAAAACATAAGATTAACCCTAAAAGATCTCCTAAGCATGGCATGAGATTAGAGCATTACCAGTTGATGCGTGCCTTTCCTTTGATGTGGCGCTCCCTTAAAATAATTGGATAACACTCCATTAGCATAAGCCTCCAAACCAGGACAACCTTTATGATTAGTCTACACAGACCCCAACCGACCAAAACCTCACATAGAGGAAGAACTCGTTAGTTAACAAGTAGCTACTTGACCGCTCATAGACCAACATGAAAATATAACTAAGAAGGATCTTTCTAAAATAGGAATAAGCCTTCAACAGAATTCTTACAAAAGCGGAGAAACTTGTGGAGGATCTTGTAAAACAACTCAAAACTCAGAAAGAAAGGCTGAGCTGAAGTGATTTGAAAAGAGAGGAGGAGGAGGCTATTTATAGCCTAAAGGGGAGCAAAAATGCTCACCCAAATACAAATCCTATGCAGGTTTTGAGAGCCCGCGCAGGCTACTCCATGAGATTCTCACAGAGCAGCATGCCGCTCAAGGGAAACCCCTCTCATGGGCTTGCCTTGACTCTGCTGCAGTTCGGGCTTACTGCAAGCCTCACGGGCCTCAACAAGAGCTACCTGCGCTTGCAAAGCCTACCTGTAGGATTTCTCGCAAATGCTACCAAGAAGCGCTTGCAAGCACGTGAGCACTTTTAGCCCTCACATGGGTTTGCCTTGTGAACTCTTATGAGATTTCTCGCAAGATCCACTCGCTACACGTTGGTTCGGTTTTTCCCCTTTATTTCCTAACATATTGGTTAGACCAAGTTTGGTCCATCCAAATTGAGTTTAACTCTCCCTTTTATTCTTGGTATATATCCCGTTTATAAGTTCTTTATTTGGTCCAGTAGAGACCCAATGTGTGTGACCTCATAGGATCCCGAAGTATAAAGCCGCTAAAGGTTATCTTAAAATTGGCTTCCCATCTGGGAACCTTTAGGCTCAGTGTTCCAAATCGATATGGAACCCGTTAACTCTAGACGATCAAATGGGCTTTCTAGTAAAGGCGTTTGATCCCCCGTATACTCGGAACGTCACATGTTTGTGACTTAATCTAGTTCTACAATAATAACTTGTATAATACACTCCTTCCATCAGGTTAAGTACCATCTAGTTTATTGAGCTCAGATTAAGAGTTAACTCATGTAATAGTCGTAGCTATCCTAGAATTAAACTTGTTCATGAAGAATACCACTCGCCATAATGTATCGAGATTGATTAGAAACCCGTTTAATCAATCTCGAACTCTGATTAGAGGTTTATGAGTGTGTCACTTCAACAAGAGGCCTTAAGGTACATCTCTCATTATATCACTATATCAGGAGCGATGAATCCCATCTTGACTACTTGGGTTACCAACGAGTGTTACTATACTCGTAATCACCTGTATCATCTTGATCAACGAGGTATGAATAAGTATGACCCAAAGTATAGTAACTCCCCCACAAGATAACCCTTATCTCAAGTCTGATGATACTTGTACTACTATTGCAATAAGAAATGACACCAACACATGGATATAGTTATTTCTGAGTATCAGCCTTATAGCGGTCTCTAATGTATTACCTAAATACATTCATATGTTAACTTAATGTACCACCTTCAGCTCGTGAGATTAGCTGCTTGGATCAACTCCAAGGAGTAAACCTACACATATTAGTCTATCCACTTCATTGATCTCCAGTCTCAATGAAACTATGAATGAGGATATTTAGACTATTCATAGTAATACGTGTGTGCAGTTTTCATACCACATAGCTCCCACTATGTTATCGCACTTTCACGCTATGAAATAGTCAGTGACTTTGCCATATCAATGAACATATACATATACATAATAGCATATATATAATACCAATGATATATAATTAAATTAATCATTGATTGTTAAATTAGGCCTGGAACGTGGTTCACGTGCTAATTCTCTAACTAAAGTTGACTCATAACGATCCTCCTTTACGTAGTCTGATGGTTCCTACAAGATAAAAACCTTCACTATGGGGGACTAGCCGTGTGACTAGCGTAGCCTCTCCGATGCTTAAGTTAGATTGGATTTAAGAGAGGAGGCAGAGAATTTTTTAGTGAATTTAGAATACGTACCTTTGCGTGGTGACCCAAAGGGTCTTTTTATACTCCTTGAATGTCAGCTGGTCTAACCCAATAATGTGAATCAACCAAAGTTCTAGCTTGAGCAAATCTCTATCTTGTTGATAAGATAAAGTTTATCTAAACTGAGAGGTCCAATTAGTGAGGTCTCTTTTGTAAACTTAGATTCTTAATTGGACTTTGTGCTCCCAAGGTGTCGGGATCGGTCCAAGCGAACAAGCCGGCTCAGGTTAGTAACCGCCTGGATACTTCTCTGATATTAGGGAAGACTTGATTTCTTCCAAATTTGGGGCGGATAGAGTCCGCCTGAATGATTACAAGAGCTTTACTTTTCGGGGTGGAAGACATCCGCCTGGATTGGTAGGAACATTCCTAACCTCATCGTAACATCTTTCGCTGATCTAGGCGGATGTAGTCCGCCTAGGGATCTAGCATGGCATGCACGCGCCTGTCATTATTTTACCTTGTTAACATTGATATATCACAAAGATGCCTTATTATTGATAACAATAATCTGAAACTGTTTGTACATTATTAACTAATAAAGAATATCGCCCTAATTGTCTCTAGGGCATACATCTTGTCTAACATAAGTCACTCTCCAGCCTAAGTCCTCTTTATATAGATAATACAACTAATTAATATATGTCCCTCTCTCAGGAAAAGATTAAATTGAACAGTGAGATTCAACAAATATATTAACTGACATAGTAAAACGTTGCAGTTTAAGTAAAACAGTCTAAATTCAAATTATCTTTAAAGGCGAGATTTTTACTTTTACTGCGTGAACTTTAACTAAAATATTACCAAGCTGAGTGAATACATGTTACCTCATTTAATTCAGCAACACTTAAATAATCTTTGGACACTTAAGTATTTTTCTAGAAAATTTCTTCAAAATGTAAGCAGATGACATTTCTACCCTCGACAAGGGGGTTTTCGAGCATGAAAGGAAATAAAAGTTTTGGAAGACTCAAGGCCTAAATCTCTAACCTTTGTTACGGAATCGCCACCCAAATCAACTCTTTCGTGAAATTTGGTACAGCCTAGATTCGTTAAGCCTAAATCGTATCATAATATAGAGATTCAAGTCCGAATGAGTTACCTACTTCATCGTTATTTTAGTTAAAATTACAAGCACGTCACCACCTTTAAGATATTTTGATGACTATTCTAACCAATTTTCGATATTTAGTTAGCATTTACAAAATCAGCATGCGAAAAACGATAAATAAATAAATAAAGCAATAAAGTAAGTAAAAAGGCTTTTAATCTAAAGGGGGGGGGGGTAAATAATAATTCATAATTGGGGGTATACAAATGGTCTTAAATATATTTGATCTATAATTACATATTTGTTTATAAATGCGATATCCGAAGGAAAATAAAACCTAGCACAAAGGTTAACACTAGATATAACATAACAACATGGTACAGTTACTATATAAAACAAGACCCGGTTAGTTTCATAAGTTAGAATTTGCAATTTAATGGATAGAAATGGGAAATTCAAGTTTCTCGCGTGCTTTTATTTGGAAAATATTGATTTTAGACTCGATTTATTAACCATTTTTATTATTAATGACGATACATGGCATAAATTGGGCCAGTTATAGGAGAAAATGTCTTCCTTTCGTGGGGGACCTAAAATGATGCAAAAAAGATAAGAAATAGGCAAAAATGCCAAAACATGCCTTTCACCTAGGGGCTAAACTAGTACCCTGTTCCCAGTCAAGGCCGGCCTCATGATGAGGCTGTTACCGGTTTAGTTGACTAGATCAGCCCCTTTTGAAAACAAGGAAGTGGATGGGGGGCCATATTAGTTTGGCTAATAGGCCGGTTCGAATCAAGGTCGGTACCACCTTACTAGTTAGGTCGATATCGTTCCCACGGTAACGGGTACAGGTTTGATGCCTAGATCAAACCCCAAAAGTATAAAAAAAACCAAAAAAACAAGAAAACACGTCAAAAGTCTCCAAAAGCTCAGAATCTTACCTCTCTGATGCGAATCCAAGAGTTTAGGATCCATAAACACTAAAGAACAAGATCCTCTAAGCCTGTTTGATTATTTTTTAACAAAATGAGGTATAAAGTATATTTGATGAAGGGAAAAGGAAACCCCGGGGCTTAGATTTCAGTCTCTAACACTTAAAACCCCCGTTTAGAAGGATTTTTTGAGAAAAGATTAAGGAAAAAAAAGTGGTGTGGGCTTTCCCTTACTATTTCTTTAAAATCCTAAAAGAAATTTTTTTCTCGCTAATCTCTTACCCAAATTTGATAAAAGTGAAAATTTCTTCCTCAAAACTTATTATTTAGGCCTATATAGAGGTCCAAAAAAGGGTAAAAACGGGAAAAAAAATTAAGGGCAAAATGGGAAACGGGAAGGCACTAGTGCAAAAAGGGTTTATAGGTCACACTATTTGCGAGAGTTGTAGAAGAAACCGTTGGTGAAAGTGTGAATGACGTTGGGGTTATTGCAGATGGTTGTTACGTAACAACCGCCCGCAATAACAAATCAAGGCATTGCGGACGGTTGTTGTTTACCAACCGTTCGCAATACTAAATTGAGTATTCCGGACGGTTATTTTGTAACAATCATCCGGAATACTTAGGTATATTACGGACGATTGTTATGTAATAACCATCCACCATACTAAATTGAGTATTCCGGACGGTTGTTTTGTAACAACCATCTGGAATTCACTAAACCCGTGATGCAATGCGGACGATCCTAATATAACAATCGTCTGTATTGCTTTCTACAATCCCTAATTAAAATAACAATTTTAGCAGCTCTACCTCCTCATTTGAAACTCCTAGCAGCTCCACCTCCTCCTTCGAAACTCTTAGCAGCTCCACCTCCACCTCATCGGCGTCACCTCTGTTGTTCTCTAGCAATACCTTCTTCTCTGTCTCCGGCGCCACGGTTCTCAATTGGGTATTTCTGCCTTTGTCTCCATCTCCGTCTCTGGCGCCGCGATTCTCATCTCAAAAAGTCTCTTGAAACTTTCGGAGAAGAAGCCCAACGTAATGAGTTCTCTTTTCATCCATCCTGATCTCTAAATTTCGAGTGTGTCAATTTCTCATTCTCCAACAGTAGTAAAAATGGAGAGTTGTAGTATTACTCATTTCTTCCGGCTTGAAGCGCCTCTTAGAATGACGTATGTCAGCCTTCGATGCCCAATAACGTGGAAAATTAGTTCATTTATCAACCTTCTCTGATTTCCTTGTTATGCTTTTGTTGTTTATTATCCCTTAAGCTTCCTCTAATATTACTCATGTAATGCAGGCCCGAGTCATTGGGCATTGTTGTTGGGATAGTCTTCTTAGTATTGGGGATCTTATTTCCGTATTTTAACTTGACAGCAGATTCCAATGTAAGATAGTATATTGCTAAAGTACATAGTAAATCAAATTATGTTTTTAATTAATACAGATAAATCAAAATCTTTGGTTTAGTAGAGCTGTAGATAGTCTGTTACCAGTATGAAGATTAAGCCTGAGATTTTGTATTAAATTCACTTGATAAATATGTCAGTTGAGCTAGTAGTATTGATGTGTTTTTTAGCTTTTCTTTTTGCTGTGGTTGATGGTAGTTTACAACTTTCAGATTTTTTTTTGCTGAACTTACTGTGAGGATTGACATTATCCAGGTGATTTGCAAGTTGGTGGTGGTATCAACGCAGACGACTTCTTATATTACATAGAAGAAGGAGCCAGCCATGTCATTGTCACTTCTGTATGTTCTATATTTCTTTTAATTTCCCAAATCATTTGTTAATTCATAGTTGTATAAATTGTTTGGCATTCAAATCAAGCTTCTATTTTGTTTCTCTTTT
>CATIWQ010015048.1:0-14588 GCA_949673415.1 Euphorbia schlechtendalii
CATTCTTCATTCTAACCCTCCTACCCAAAATATCAAACTTATTTTATTTTCTTTATTTTATCTTCCTTGTTGATTTTTAGAGCTAGTCCTTCCCTGTGGGATCGATATCTTTTAAAACTACATCGCAACTGTATACTTGCAGTTATCATCATTTTCTATTTTGATAAGGGGTATTGACAACACCTATATTTTTACGTGAATAAGTTTTTGGCACCGTTGATATATAGCCGAATCTTGCAAACAAACTATTAAACTTATCAGTAGAAAAGTGGCTAACAACATAATTTACAATCATTCTTATTTAGAGCCGAAACAATCTTAAGATCATCCAACTATACAACTATTCAAGTAATAGCTAAGAAATTCAACAATTATTGAATAACCACTAGCTACTGACATGGTATCTAGAGCAAAACAGAAAATAAAAAAAGCTATAAACAAATAAAATTATGAATTCAATATACTACCAGCATCCTACCATATATCTACAACATACCTATAAGATATGCATCAAGAAAGTATTAGGAAGACATCTCTGATAGGAGTTTAAGTTACTCATAAATCATAGAGAAAAATGACAAACCCGAACCATATAACCCTACAACGTCGCCATCAACAATCTTACCACCCTACCACTAGAGACCAACTCGGAATCAACTCTAATTCTTCCCCACAACTATCTAAATTTCCTCAGCCGAATCCCTTCACCAGCAAATTTGAACCATAATAGCCTCCCTAATCAAGCCCTAACAAAAATTTATTTTCAAAACTTCCCAGTCTCTCATGACAAGGTTACCATGAAGAGTTTTATCTTGAAATTTGGAGTGATCGGTAGTGTTTACGTATACAAGAAAAGAATGCTAGGAATTAGAGTTTTGCATTTTTAACCCTAAAAGGAACGATCCCGGTCCATGAAGCCTTATATCGTTTGAACACTATAACGATTGGAAGGTTCAAGCTCCACGCATTTGTTGCTAGATACGATAAATGCTCAGTGATCGACAATGTAAGCCTCCCTCGACAATGAAGGATGCCTTGAAGCATATTTTTACATAATCACCAAGAGATTCGCAATCATATGCAGAGGTTGTTGCACCGGTGATCAAATAGGTTGAACTTACATTGAGTTCGGAGGTGAGGAAGGCTGACTAGATACCCTTTTCCTATTTGGAAAGAGTTAGGAAACTCAGTGTTATCCCTGACTTCTATACCTTAGTACAAAAGAGAATTTTCACTGTTAACTTTATCGCACCTATAAACAGGGACCTAATGATGGTCTCTTTTTTATCAGAAGATTCTTTGAACGGTTTCTTGGAAGGTGATCAGCTCTCCCTGCAAGACCTTTTCTCCAAGTTTCAACCTTATTCGATTAATTTTATCCCCTCTGAACAACTATGTATAGTAGACTTGTTTGGAATCCCTCCGGCTATAGCTACGGAAAGCTTGGTCTCAGAAACCGCGAGCATGTTAGGCAAATTGATTTCCATCAGGCGTGTTAGATTAGAGCATTTGGATGTAGTATCTTGTATGATGAGTGTTCCATGAGGATCGGTTGACACATTTATCAAATTATCCATTGGTGGTGTTACTATTAACGTAATCGCGAGAATTAGACAGCTCACGACTTGCCAAAATTGTTATGACCTTGGGTCCCTTTCATATAGTTCAGTTGCTATATTGGAGGATGATAGGTGGGTTGGTTTATTTTCTGATGTTAAGGTTGGAACAGATTTATTTTCATAATTGAAGGGAAGCGAAACCACATATAATGATGCTACCGAGAACACACTACAGGCTATGTTAGAATCGAACACTGTTATCCCACTCTCTCTTAATTCAGATGTTGCTGTCCCACATACCGTAAGCTCAAGTATTATACCGGAAATAAGTCAATCTTCGTCATTCTCCTTAGACCCGAATATAAGGAACATGAATCGTTTGTTTTTGCAATCACATTCATAAAGTCCAAGTGAAGCATTCTTAACTTGGACCGACGGATTCAGACTCAACCTATTCAAGAAAGCTCAAAGTCATTGGTTGTTGATGCTATTAAGGCTCGTGTGGAATCATAATCAAGGCTACATTATTGAGGTTTTATCTCCTTCTTTTATATCATTGTCATTTATTAGTTAGAATTGTCGAGGTGGTATTACCAATACTATGAAGCATTGTTATATTTATTCAATCACACGAAAGTATAACTTAGATTTTATGGTGCTAATTGATATGAAAGTTGAATTGATCTTGGACATCACAATTCGAAAACTATGGGGCCACAACGATTTTGATTCTCAATGCATTAGCTCTAATGGGTTGTCAGGGGGATTTGCTATCTCATCAAACAAAGTTCTTTTACAAGGTTCTATTTTTGCATCGTCCACTAGGTGTATCATCATTGGGTTTAATTTTATTTCGGATGTTTTTGATTTCTATGTGGTTACTCTATATGGTTCAACCAATTGGAATGAAAGGAGAGTTATGTGGGTAGAATTGACACTAGTTATCTCGCAACTTGAGAATGTAATTATTTGTGGTGACTTCAATGAGGTGTTCCATGTGAATGAAAGATCGAGCAAGATAACCTCTCTCTCCTTGATGCATTTCCGTGACTTCATAACAATTGCAAACTCCTAGATATTCCTTTGGGGGGTAGAGACTACACATGGCATAAAAATATTCCTTTTAGGATTGCATCCGCTCCTTTCAGGAATAATCGTTTAACTTGCTTTGAGTTAAATGGTTCGCTCTCTTTCGACTAATACTCGACTCTATTTGCCACTCCTCAATCAATTCCTCTCCCCCTTCGAAAGCTTAGGTTTACTAGTGTTTCTAAAATTTATAATTGCATGTGAAGGAGAATTTTTTAAAGATTGAGATTTTGAAAGGGATTTGCTCTTATCATGAGAACAAATTGCCGGGATTGAATGGCTTCAACCACTTCTTTTATAAGCGGGTCTAAAATTTCTTAAAAGACAATTTCTTGAACTTATTCAACCATTTTCTTGAATCGGCTTTCCTCCCTCGATTGATTAAATCGTCTTACACGATGCTTATTCCAAAGGTTCTGGGTTCATGCGCAATTCAAAATTTGATACATATTGCTTTAATTCATGGGGTTTATAAATTGGTTACTAAGCTTCTATCAACAAGTCTAAAGGTGGTGATGCCTTCTTTGATCTCAAGAAATCAATTTGCGTTCGTTCGGAATCGAAACATTCACGAATGCACCTTTGTTGCTTCCGAAGTGATTCATTCGGTCCATCAAAGTTGTAGGGGCTGGTTAGTGTTGAAACTTGACTTCCATAATGCCTTTGATAATATCTCTTCGCATTATATCGATGCGATTTTGATTAAAATGGGCTTTTGTCATAAATGGATATCGTGGCTAAGAGGGTGTCGTTTTAATTCTACCACTTCTATCTTATTAAACGCATCCCAAGTGCACCAATTTATATTCATAGGGGAGTGAAGCAAGGTGATCCCCTATCACTGTTCATTTTTATTCTAGCGGTAGAAGGCCTCAAACATCTCATTGATACGAGTATTCGAAAGGGTTTGCTCCTGGGCTTCAAATTTGATGACGCTTCTCCGGATATCTCTTTGCTTCAATTTGTGGATAATACGATATGTTTCCTCCTGGTGAACGTAACTCTCATTGAGTTGTTTATTCGAATTCTTCAATGCTTTGAGATGATCTCGGGATTAAAGATAAACAATCACAAGAGCTCACTAATTAGAATTAATATTGATGAGGCAACGGTTTTTTCATGTGTGGTGAAAATGGGATGCAAAGTTGAGAAATTCCATGATTGTTATCTTGGGACTCCTTTAAATTTAAGCATTTAAGTTGTGGCAATTGGGATGCATTAATGGGGAAATTTCATAATCTTTTAGTTTCGTGGAAAGGGAGGTATCTTTCTTATGCCGGAAGGGAAGTCTGGATATAATCGGTACTTTCATAATCCCGATTTACATGCTCTCACTCTTCAAGCTTCCAATAGCGGTGGAAAACAAATTGGTAAAAATCATGCGAAATTTTCTATGGAGGGGAGACTCAGTTAGCCGGGGCTTATGCAAAGTGAGTTGGGACACAACTTACCGAAGAGTTAAGGTGGTTTATCGATTCGGAGTTTCAAATTAATGATTTGTAGCCTTCTTCTTAAATGGCTTTGGCAACTTCATAATAGAGAGGATGCATCACTTTGGTCGCTTTTTTGCGCGAATAGACATGGCCTAGCTTCTTTGTGACTCATCGAAACTATCATCGATTTGGAGGGATATAATCTCTAGTTGCTTCCGAAATGTCCAGTTTTGGGATTTTTACATGAAAAACGTTGTGATGCGATTAGGCAATGGGTATTTGAGGAATTTTTGGCTTGACAATTGGACTTCGAGGGGTCCCCTAAAGGACATATTTCACGACTTATGGTGGCTCTGCGAACGTAAGGCTGGCTCAGTCCATCAACTATGCTTAGAGTTGTTCGGTAATGCAATACAGGGACAACCATTTTGGGCACGAAGACTCTAGTTGACAAAACAAGCCAGTTGTATGGTGTTGAAATAAATCATCTTTGAAGTAGCACAATCCATCTTTCCTTAATCAGTTATGGACTTAACAATTACAATGCAAATAAATCTTACTTTCCCGAGCGACGGTGATTTATTTCTCTTGAATATAGGGCCAAATTAAAGGTTCTCGGCTGCGTTTTTTTGATATAGTTATTACAAAGAGGAACATTGACCGGCTCCTCAAGTCTCCTTCGGACTGGTTTGGACCACTTGCATGCTACCGCACATTCATTTCTTTGGATGGCTCATGCTTCACAGAAGGATCTCAAATAAAGAATTCCTTATATCGAGGGGTTGCGCTTCCTTCCTAGATGCATCTTGCCCCAACTATTCAGCCCCTGAATCACTTGATCATGCACTTCTATTTTGTAAAGATAACTAATCCATCTGGTGTAGAGCATTCAATTGGCTTGATATCTCGATAACAATTATAATATGTTCATACGACTTCCTTTTGCTATGGAGATCATTCTTCATGTCCGGTTTGAAGAGAGAGTTTGCAACAGCTCTCTGATTCTCAATCACTTAGAGTATTTGGAAAAGAATGAACAAAGTCATTTTTTAAGGTGTTCTAGACCTAGAAGACTTGTTTTTTGCAAACATTTACCGGTGTTGGCTTTTCTTCAAGATTAGGAACAAGTCTTTTTCATTTATTACTTTGTATCTATTAAATGATTCGAGATTCTTATGTTTGTGACATGTATATGAACCTTGTATTTATTTGGACGAGTCACAATTTGTGATACGCTCGTTTTAATGAAAAGAGGGATGTGCATTTTGTAGGTAAATGAACGTATCAACTTAGTTGGGATGTTTACTTCGAAATTTTTACGAATTTCAAACTTTTTCCGATTGATGAATACATTATTCCTCCGGAGGTTTTTAAAACGAATAACGTATTGGGGAAAAATTGTTACTTAAAGCATAATTTTATAAATAAGTTTAGTAAACTTTACAATTTTTAGAATTTCCTAAATTATTCGTATGCTTGACGCTCAGTTTTCAAGTCAACCGTAAAGACAAACATACAAGTCAATCAAAGAACATTTCAAATCAATTACGTATTGGTTGACGGTTTAATCAATTACCTCATAAAAAAAGACCATTTCAAATCAAAATTTAATCAATTGCGTAGCAACAACGCGGAAATAATTAATAAATATAATTCAAATTACCTATTGGTCCTCAAATGAATAAAAACTCTACATTTTCATTTTCATGCTCTGTGTATGGAAAAACAAAGTATTTTACTTTAATTAGACACATAATAAAAGGTTGCTATAAATGTATTAAAAAAAGCTTAATTTTGTGAATGGGTTTTTTTCTCAAATTCACTTATCATTCACAATCTTATTAAAGAGGTCGGGAGCGGATAATCACCTAAAAACTGTATTTCTATAATTTTTTTTATAATTTATTTATTTTTACACTGTTGAGAAGAGCAAACCAATCGTTACCTTGCAAAGAACAAATTAACCATGAAAAGTAGTACCCTTTTGTTTTTATTGAAATCAAAAATTGTAGTCTTTAAACCATATAATCTCCTCATGTCATCAAATTTGAAACTAACGAAGTTTTAGCTCAATTGACATATGTTAAATTAGCCTGGAACGTGGTTCCACGCGCTAACTTGCTGACTGAAGTTGACTCCAACGCTCCTCTCAACTGCAGTATGAAGGTTATTGCAAAACAACAACCGTTGCTATGGGGGACTAGCCGTGTGACCAGCGTAACCTCTCTGATGCTTAAGTTAGATCGGATTTAAGAGAGGAGGCAGGGATTTTTTAGTGAATTTAGAATACGTACCTTTGCGTGGTGACCCAAAGGATCTTTTTATACTCCTTGAACGTCTCCTGGTCTGATCCAATAATGTGAATCAACCAGAATTGTAGTTTAAATGTATCTTTATCCTATTAATAGGATAAAGCTTATCTGAAGTGAGAGTTCTAATTATGGAGGTCTCTTTGTAGATTTGGAATCTTAATTGAACTCTTTGCCCTCGAGGCGTCGGGGTCGGTCCAGGCGAACAAGCCGCCTGAACATTTCTATGAAATAAGGGAAGACTTGGTCACCTCCATATTTGGGACGGATATGATCCGCCTAGATGATTGTCGAGTCTTTTACATTTGGGGCGGATGGGATCCGCTTGGATCAGCAGAAACATTCCTAGCCTTCATGAAATCTCTATCTGATCCAGGCGGATAGTGTGGCATGTACGCATCTGCCATTATTTATCAATGTTAACAGAGGTCCCCCCCCATCAGTCTGAGAGCTTCTTCAGGAGCTTTTGTTTAGGATCCGTCTGGTCCAAGCGAATTTATCATTGGAGACACTTGTCTAGGGCATATGTTTCTTGAGCAACAAGGTGAAAAATTCACGTCTTTTCAAATTTTGAACGTGAGGCAGGCAATGCGCCACGTGTCCTTCATGGGGAAAGCGTCCCCTCACATGTCCTTTCAACCCTATATAAGGGTTCCATTTTCTCCTTTCACCATTTCTGCAACTCTTCTTCTCCGGCCAATTTCTGCAGCTCTTCTTCTCCGGCGATTTTGTGCAACTCTTCTCCTCCGGCGATTTTGTGCAACTCTTGTCCATCAATCACCTTTTCTTTCCTCAAGCTTCTCTAATCAAGCATTTTCTCTGTACAAGTAAGCTCCTATTCTCCCTCTGCTTTGCTTTTATCATTGATTCACTACTATTTGTTGTTGTTCTTCTTTTCTGCAAAAATTACTACCATATGAGTTCTTCGCTTAGTTCCTCTGCTATTCTTTAGACTTTTAGTCATTAATTTCCTTTTTGTTTACCCATTGATGCCTTGACCAATTCTTTGGGAAATGAATTTTGAGTTTTGTATCTCATTTTCCCAAAATTACTTGTATTTCTATTTTTCCATAATTGTTTGTTCCTAGATAGAGCACTTGTTAGATCTGAGATGTTTATTTAATCGATATGAATGTTGTTTGTTCATTCTCCTTGCTATTTAGATTTCAAATACCAACATAAGTAATTTGAATGTTATTTATGTCACCTCGAGCTAACTTAGGATTCTTTAGGATATCTTCGAACTAATTAGGTTTTTTACTTGGTGGTAATGACTGATTCTGCCTCGTCCACTAGTAGCCAATTTAGTAGGGAATTAGCTGAGGTGAACTCCAAGTACTTCAAACCTTTAAACGTAGATTATACTAATTATGTCTCAACCTATAAGGAACCCCCACCAACAGAAGCCATGTTCGAGCCCGATGAGAATCGAGCTTCTCGCAGCGAGTCCGCCTCATCCTCCCAATCCTCTTCTACCTCGGCCTAGGCTAAGATAGACAAGGAGATGGGCCTGTTTCCCCAATGCAACCTTAGAAATCCATTGGGGTCTCGTCTCGCCTGCGTAGGATGAAGAGGAGCGCGGCTCACCCCATGAGGCGGCATGTGGCTACTCATTCTAAAACAATGTCTAGGGGACAAGGAAGAATTAGGGAAATAGTAAATAGGACTCCTCTGGTCTAGCTGATTGAATCAGTTCAGGATCCAGTTGACTTGGAGTTTGAGAAGGAAGTTTTCCCTTGGCTCAAAGAGTGTGAAGTGGTGCTTCCCTCCAAAGAACAGTGGATCTCTCATCCACCTAAGGGGTATTTTTGGGGTTTATATGGACCAAATTTGGTCAAGCTTAGTTTATCCACTTCTTGAGGGTTTAAGTGAAGTTTTGAGAGCTTTTCGCCTTAACCCGGCTCAACTTCATCCCAACACCTGGATAGATCTAGTTGGGCAATACCTCATCTGTACATGTTTAGAGATGCATTTTGACACCGAGTTCTTCAAGAGGATTGCTTCACTGAGGAAGACCACAAGTGAGGATTTACATCATTTTGCTCATTGAGGCGGCTTCTACATATTCACAAACAAAGTGGACTTAGTGAAGAACTTCAAGAATTACTTTATTTTTATTAAACAAGAGGACCGTTATCCAAGGTTTCTGACCGAGTGGAATATTTCTCCCGACTTGGGTTGTAACTTTACCGGCTCATATAATAGGGTAGAAGCTTTTAAGGCCTTTAAGAAGGGGATGTGGCCATGCCAGAACATTAACTGGGTAATGGAGAAAAATATTAGAATTATTGAGCCGGGCAAGCCGGATCCCATTTATCACTCCGAGCCTGAAGTTTTCCCAGGTATTTACTTATTTTCCTTTCTTTTCAGTGTTTAATTTTCCCTCGGCTGGCGAACTTGTGCAACAAGCTACCAAGGGATCAAAGGGTACCAAACGTTCTACTGAACTAGTGGAGCCTGGACTTGTAAATGCAGTTCATGACATACGAGGCGGAGATCCTAGCAAGCGTAAAAGGAAGCACAAGGTTCAAGCTGCTGAGGAGGTTCCTGAGCCTGTTGTTGACCCGCCTCATTCTCCTACAATTGTAGATATTACCCTCCAAATGGTAAGAATTCATTATTCTCCCTTGTAACCTATTGTTTGGTGCTTAAGCTGTCTCTTTGTTTCAGAGTGCCAATTTGGATATTCCTGCGGACTCCTCCAAGTGGGTTAGCCCTGAGTCTCTCCAGGCGGATCTTCTTTCCTTCGTGGGTGAGGGCAATCCCTCAATTTATACCGCCTCGATTCAAAATGTGTTGAGGACAATCTTGTCCCTCCCTTCAGAGAAGAATGATTTTGCAGTTGAGAGTCTACTTCAGTCATCTAAGACTCTGCTCATGATGTCTACTGAGGTTCTTTCCTCTTTTATCAGCTTTTATATTTCATTTTCTTTTACCATTTATAACATGTTGATATTTCAGATGGCTTCTTGGACGGCTGAAATGACACAAAAAAGCCAGGACATGATGCGACTGGAGCGGACTCATGAGCTCATGACTCGCGAGTTTGAGAAGATTAACAAGAAGGTCGAAGAGCTTGAGGCGGCTAAGGTTGAGTTGAGTAGGAAGCTAGAGGAGGCCAATAAAAAGGTGGAGGAGTCCTAAAAGGGGTCCGAGGAGCTAGTTTTTGCACGGGATAACTTGCAGAACACCATCTCAAAATACAAGGTGGAGGTTCCTAAAGTGGTCTCCGATTATCGCCAAGCTATGCTCAATATGGTAGTGGATGGCCGTGAGTTTGGCCGCTTTGTTTTTTAGGCTTGCAGGGCTCGCTATCTGGATCTTCCAGAGGACCTTTTGATGGGAGTGAAGTATCCCAATGAGCTTGATGAAGAGGAGACAGCTCTAGATGAGTTGGTGGAAGAGGAGGTGAAGAAGGGAGATGATGTCGAATCGACCCTCCCCAAAGCATAGATTTAGCTTTATTTTCTTTTTCAACATTTTTGTAAGGATATTTCGGCCTTGTTGGCCTTCTAATAATATTTTTCCCCCTCGAGCATTATTGAATGTATCTTTTGAGTCGCCTTAGTGGTCTGTTATTCATCATTTAATGATACTTTAGGTCTTTTACATTTTAAGCTGCCTCAATGATCTTGCTATGATATATAGGTCTTATGCGTTTGAGCTGCCTTAATGATATTTAGGTCTTATGCATTTGAGCCACCTCAATGGCCTTATGTTTTCCACTTTATGATATCTACGTCTTATGCTCTTGAGCCGCCTTTAGGTTTTATTTGTTTGAGTCTCCTCAATGGCCTTAGTTTATCATTTTATGATATTTAGGTTTTATGCGTTTATGCAGCATCCATGTTTTAAGCACTTTCATTTTATTATTTGTGCAATCTCAAAGTATGATCAGTACTTAAATGTGCACATTTTGAAATTAATTACTTTTATTGAATAAATTAAAAAGTACATCCGAGAATTCTACGCATCCGGTCATCTATCTCTTCTAAGGGAGTGACGCCTCGTTAAAAACCTTTAAGACAAAACCCATTGGGAAAAAGTCCTTAAAAGGAAAAGAGTACGGCTGCCTTAATCCCTCTAAGAGTCGTACACCATGTAATATGGCCTAAGCTTTGCTATGTTCCACGTTCTTAGGACCTCCTTTCCCTCCATGGTTTGTAACTTGTAAGTTGCCGGTCCGATAACTTGTGAAACTTTATAGGGGCCTTCCCAATTCATCCCCAGCTTACCTTTTCCTTCTCACACCTATGAGGCGGTTGCATCCTTAAGGACCATGTCACCTTCATTCAAGCGGATTTCTCTGACTTTCCTGTTATGTTATTTGGTGATCCTAGCTTTGTAGGCGGCCATAAGGATGCACACCCTCTCTCATTTCTCTTGTAGATAGTCAAGATGATATCTTATGTTGATGTCATTTTCTTTCTCTGTGCAGTAGGCCACTCGGTCAGACGGAGGATTGATTTCGATGGGTAGAACAGCCTCGACCCCATATACCATTGAGAAAGGTTTCTCCGGTAGATGTGCACGGGGTCGTTCGGTATGCTCTTAGCACATTAATCAACTCATCTAGCCAGACTCCCTTTCTTTCCATCACCCTTTTCTTTATTCCTTGACCAAGCATTTTATTTGTAATTTCCATTTGGCCATTAGTTTGTGGGTGATCTACTGAGTTGAAGTGGGTTTCAATCTTTAACTCCTTGAAGAAGTCTTGGAACTTGCTGGAAGTGAATTGCGTGATGATTCGGTGTGGTACTCCAAATCGCATTATGATGTTCTTTTTGATAAAATCTAGAACCCGTTCTGATGTGATACTACTAAGAGCGGCTACCTCGACCCATTTGGTGAAGTGGTCAATGGCCACAAGGATCCATTTTCTTTGTCCGCTTGCTTTAGGAAGAGGTCACGCAATGTCAATTCCCCATGTTGTGAAGGGTCAGGCAGTCAGTAGGGGGCGCTGTACTGCATGAGGAACATGAGATTTTTGTACATGGATTTGACATTGATGGCAAGATTTGAAGTACGTCTCTACGTCTAGGTTCATAGACTCCTAATAAAAGCCAGCAAGTCTTGCCCTTCTAACTAATGTTACAGCCGCTTGGTGGGAGCCACAGTCTCCTTCATGAAGTTCTTGCAATATTTTAGCTCCTTCTTGAGCCGTTATGCATTTTTTCCAAGCATTTGAGTATGATTTTCTGTAAAGCTCCCCATTTAGTAAAGAAAACTGCATAGCTTTCCTTACAATTTTGGTAGCCTCAATTTTATCGTTGGGCAGTTTATTTGTGGTAAGGTAATCGTAGATGGCTTTCATCCACCCAAGATCTCACTGCTTTATTAATAAGCTCACCTCCATTTCCTTGTTTGGGTGGGTGATTACCTCATACAGGCATGTGAGGTTTTTCTATTCTTCTTTGCTTGAAGCCGCCTTGGATAATTCATCGGCCCGCTCATTTTCTTTCCTGGGATTATGTTCAATTTTCCAGGCTACTCTTCTTGACTCTAGTATCTCTATAAGATGTCTTACCTTTGAGAGGTACTTTGCCATTTCTACATCTTTTGTTTCGAAGTTTCGATTAATTTGGTTTGCGACTAGCCTTGAGTCACTTTTGAGTGAAAATCTATCTGGTGCTATCTCTAGGGCTAGCTCTAGCCCTTTGATAAATGCCTCGTATTCTGCCGCATTGTTGGTCGAGAGAAAGGGTAGTTTGGCTGCGTAGGAGAATCTGATTTTTCCAGGGCCTCGAATGTACATGCTAACTCTGGCTCCTTTGTGAGAGGATGCTCCATCCACTAGGATTTCCGATTCTTCAGTTTTGATTTCTTTCCCGTGAATTCAACCACAAAGTTAGCCAGAACTTGAGCTTCCATGGCACTTCTACTTTCAAATCTTATGTCATGCTCCCCCAATCGGATAGGCCACTTGGCTAACCTCCCCGATGTCTTAGGCCTTTGGAGGACCTTTTTCAGAGGGAAATCGGTCCTCACTATAATTGTGTGGGCTTGGAAGTACGGTCACAGCCGCGTGGAGGCTGAGATTAAGGCCAGGCATTGTTTTTCAATCTAAGGATATCTGAGCTCGACGTTTCTCAGCACTTTGCTAGTGTAATAAATTGGGAATTGGTCTTGCCCTTCCTCTCGAATTAGAACTGTTCCTGCTGCCTCGTCTGTAGCTTCCAGGTACATGTACAATGTGTAGTCTGGCTAAGGTGTGCTGAGGAGTGGTGGTTTTCCTACAAATTTTTGAAAGCCTCTTGGCAGGGTTGATCCCATTTGAAGTCTTTCTCCTTCTTCATTGCCTTGTAGAAAGGCATGCACCTCTTAGCTAAGAAAGATATAAATCTTCCCAAAGTGTTGATTCTTCCATTTAACCTTTGGACTTCATTTAGGGTTCGAGGTGGTTCCATTTTCAGAATTACCTCAATTTTCTCTGGGTTGGCCTCTATCCCCCGCTAAGAAATTATGATTCCCAAGAATTTGCCACCTTTTACTCTAAATGTGCATTTCTCTGGATTGAGTTTCAAGCGGTATTCTTGCAATACTTTGAAAACCTTCGGATGTCTTCTGCATGTTCCGCCTCACTTCTGCTCTTTATTATCATATCATCTACGTAAACCTCCACTGATTTTCCTATCTCATCTCGGAACATTTCGTTGATCAGCCTTTGATATGTTCCTCCCACATTCTTCAAACCAAAGGGCATGATCGTATAATAGTAAGTGCCTTGGTGGGTTACGAAGGATGTTTTTTCTTCATCAGGGGGGTGCATGGGTATTTGGTTATACCCACACTTAGCGTCTAACAACGAGTGGACTACATAGCCTGCCGTTGCATCCGCCAATTGATCCATGCTTGGTAGTGGGTAAGCATCCTTTGGAGTGGCTTTGTTCACATCAATGAAGTCTATGAACATTCTGTAGGCTCCGCTTGGTTTTTTTCACCAGCACAACGTTGGACAACCAGATTAGATAATGAACCTCTCTGATATGCTCAGCTTTTAAGAGTTTGCCTACCTCTTCTTCAATGGCCCTCTACCTTTCAGGCACATGCTTTCTTTTCTTTTGGACGATTAGCTCGACACTTGGGTTCAAATTCAGCCTATGTTGTATAACCTTAGGTTTGACACCCACGAGATCTTCTGATGACCATGAAAAGTCATGTTGTTGGTCTGTGATGGCACAAATTATTTCTGCCTTTGCATAGTTGCAAAGGTTTCTCCCAATTTTTAGACTATGCCAACTTTGAGCTCTTCCAGCTCCTCAACCGCCTCGATTTTCTCCGATCGGTCAATCTCAAGCTCTTCTTCTACCAGGAGTGATTCTCTGTGCAATGAGGCCAAGTATGCTTCTTGACCTACCTGGGAGTTACCAATTATTACCGCGGTTCCCTTTGTAGTTGGTATGTGAAACACCAAGTCCATTGGGGAGATGAGCATGCGAGTTTCAGTTTGGAAAGGTCTACCTAATATGATATTGAAGCTGACTGAGATGTCAGCAATGGTAAATTCTACTTTCCTGTGGAATTTATGTTTGAGGCTTCCCATTTCCACCTCCAATGTGACTTCTCCCAAGGATTGTATGGGTTGTCCATTAATCCTAATGAGCAGTGAGCATCCAGTTCGAATTCGAGAGTGATGTACTCTCAATTTCTCGATAACACTTTTGGTGATTATATTCACCGAACTACTAGTGTCCAAAAGGATCCTTCTCATCGTGAATTTTCTATTGTTACTTCGACGACTATGGGGTCAGCATGTTGTTTTCAACTAACAAGTTTTTCCTAAATGGCTACAAGATTTCCGCCTCGCTTTCTACATTGTTCTTTTTACTAGACGAACCTCTAGCTTTCTTTTAGGGTGACTCGAATTCAGGTCCGCCTAAAATTAAAATTATTATTCCTTTTGTTCCGCCAGACTTTTTATTTGAGTCTTCTTCTCTCTCATCTTCACTTCCCTCTCTCCTTTCATGCATCCTGGTAATTCCTTTCACGAACTGGCTAAACTTACCAGCCTTGATCAGCTCATGTACTATGTCCACTAGCGATCTACAGTCATCCATGTGATGTCCCTTAGCTCTGTGATAGTCACAGTATTTGTTCAAATCACACCCCAAGGAGAATCTATCAGGGATTTTAGGAAAGCGAATGTTTTTTCTCTCTGGGGTCTTTTTGATAGCTACTAGTATCTAGCTCAAAGATGC
>CATIWQ010015074.1:0-47641 GCA_949673415.1 Euphorbia schlechtendalii
AACAAAAACACTTGAAGAATTACATGTTCAGACCTATATAGCAATTTCACAGTTGAGTTTGTATAAAGTTAACAAAGCACTTTCAGCTCAGAAATTTCAGAGATATTTACTATGAACATATCTAATTTCTGATATTACTAGTCAAATCTTTTGTTAAGTGTGAGTTTCAATTAAAGAAAGCTCACTATTCCAAACAGAAATTTGTTCAGTCACAACCTAGAAATAACTTTAGGATTTTAGTTCACACCTAAAAACTGAAAAGTGCAGATTGGCATGATAAAAAGGTAATCAGCAATAGTCACTCAATATAAAGGTGTCATTAAGCGAAAACAAAAGCTCGTTACAATAGTAAAGAACATATATATGTCAAACAGAATAGCAAAAATCATCCCAACTTTGAACTAATCAAGAAGTAAAATACTAAAGAAAATGCCAGACATAACCTTTAGCTTCATGTTCTGCTTTATATTTGGTAAAACCAATTTTGAATTGGATCTTTTCACATTCCCCATTGGAGAAATAGCATGCCCTGCATCTAAAACAACTATGTTAATAGCTTCCGACATTTTTCAACCATTGATGAGCAAAAAGAATACTACACGCTTAATGCAACCAAAACTTATGTACATAATATAAGTCGAAAAATGAAGTGAAAAGAGAAGGAAAAAGACAGAGCTTGAACATATTCCTAAAAGTACTACAGACATCGTAGACATCACTACAACAGATTTAATCATCGTCACACTAGCCTGATTAATACATGCTTCAAAGAAAGCTTTGCTAGAGAATGATTCCCTATTCAGTACCAATAACACATAATATATGCACTTAACTTATTCATTCAAGTTAAATTTGAAACTAAAATGATTCAGTTACATAGTCCACAATAGAAAACTGTAATTTTTTATCTGACAGACATTATTACAAAAACATGTACAATAAGACCTTCAACTTTAAAGAAATTCCATACAAAAAGTTTTGAGTGTTTTCATTGCCAATGCATTCAAAAAGAAGAACGAAACTTAGTTAATCTGTAGGTGCTTACATCATCCTACTACCGGAATTCATTTTCTAATCAGAGGATTCCACATCATTCTTCAACCAAAAACAATACCATCAAATTGATATTATCTTTAATATCTTTTTAGCAACCCTAAATATAAATACATAGCTAATCCAATCCCAATCTATCACATTACACACTAGAGAATACAATTAAAAAACAATTATCAACAGGTAAGATAATAAAATCATAAGTTAGACTCATTTAGACATAGATAATAACTCTACTCTGCAACCCAAACTACCTCAAGTTCAAAGTCAGCTTCTTCTTTTTCTTACCCTACTTCGCCAACAGCAACGAAAACCGAGTAAATCCAAACTTCTTCCTCTTCCCCGAAAACTGCTTCGTAATATTTTCATTTTAGTTCTTGTCATTGCCATTCGGTTTTCCTAGCATTTAATTGCCAGTGAATAAAAGAAATTTGGAAGCCATTCTCAAATCAATCACTCAAACCATTCGTTAAATCAAATTACTGAAATCAGAATCACTCAAAACTAATTAAGAAGCAGAATCACTCAAAAAATTGATAAAGATATCAGAATCACTCACCAGAAGTTCTAATCGGAGATGATGAGAGAATCTCAGGCCAACGACGATGGAATTTTAGGACAGAAAGAAGGGTACACTATTTTTTACTGAAAAAATTGAAAAGAAATCAGTGAGAAGATGAAAGAAATAGGAAATAGTGAGCAGAGGAGGATGAGAGAGAGAAAATGACCATACAAGAGAAGAAAAACTAACCTGAAACTGGTTGTCATCGTAAAAACTTGGAGGTCCATCTCTGCCAAAGAGGGAAGGCGGCTGCAACATAAATTAAAAGAGATAGGGTTTGGTATAGGCAGGCCCTAAATTAAAAGAGATAGGGTTTGGGTATTATGGACGGTTAATACATCAAGACCATCCGCAATACATTTTTAATTCATTTTTGGAAAGGCATTGCGGACGGTTAATACATAATGACCGTCTGCAATACTTTTTTTTTAATTCATGGCATTGCGGACGATTGTTTCACAAGAACCGTCTGCAATGCTCAATGTATTATGGACGGTTCCTTTGTAAAAACCATCCGGAATACTTATATATGTATTACGCATGATTGTTATGTAACAACCGTCCGTAATAACTGGCTCCGCATTTTTTAATGAGCATTACGAACGATTTCTTGTAGAAACCTCCCGAATAGTGCGACCCTATAGGCCCTTTTTCCACTAGTGGGAATACATCCATTACAAACTCTAGATCCACCCGATCTTGAATTAACCTAATAAGATCGACCCGGGGTGTTCTATTCACTATCTCCCTAGCCTTGCCCTTACCCTTAGCTGAAGTAGCGGGATGAGTAGCCACATACTACCTCATCAGGCAAGTAGAGGCCTTCTTCATCCTATTTATTTGGGGAGAAACTCCAGCCGCAGATTGAGGTAGTGCCATGGGAGTCCACCCCATTTTCTCATCTAGCTTGGCCTATGCCAAGGAGGAAAAAGATTTGGAACTTGAGGCAGATTGGCTACGATTGACTTGGTCACCATTTAGCTCATACATGGCTTTTGTTGATGGGGGTGCCCTAAAGGGGGAGATACAATTAGTAAAATCTACGTTTAGTGTTTTAAAGTACTTTGAGTTTGTTTTAGCTAACTCCCGACTAAATTGGCTACTAATGGTGGATGTTGAGTCAGTCATTGTCACCTATTAAAAACCTAATCAGTTAGAAAATATCCTAAAGAATCTAAAGTTAGTTCCAAGAGGCATAAACAACATTCAAATTAGCTAAGTTGGTATTTTGGATCAAGTGGCAAAATAAATGTCAGACAACATTCAATTTAACTAAGTGGGTAATTTGGATCCAACAACAAAATCCTAGAATTTCAAGTGAGTTCTACATATGAACAACATTTTGGAAAATTGCAATATACATGGTGCTATTAGTATGAGTATAAACCCAAGAGCAAAACTCCGTTGCAACACCCCAAAAAACTGACGATATCAACCCCATTCAAAGTAGCTACAATTCAAGAAATCAAAACTTCAAGGATCAAATCAGGCACACCATTAACGCTTGAAAACTCAGAAGTGCAAATATAGAAAGAAACTAGGGATCAATGAAAAATAAAAATTTCTAGTAAACATGCTAACATTCAAAGTTGAAAGCCAAAAGATGAACAGTCACTATGAACAAACACACCGATTCAATAAAAATTAAATGAAGCAATAAGCATGAAAGGACAAAAGTTAAGGATGATGATCGTAGAAGAAGTAGGAGATAAGAAGCAACCACAAAAGGCGTTGCCGAAAATTACAGAGAGAAGGTAGGAATGATAAGTTGTGAAAAGTGGTAAACAGAGAAAATCAACCTCTTAAATAGGTAGAAATGATAAACTGAACAGTTTCTTTCTCTCTGCATAACACGTGGATCGTTCTCATCCCCATATTTGAAATTTAAAAGTCATAACCTTTCAGATTAAAGCCCAAAGTGCACACGCCCAAATAAAAAAATTTAAAGCGTGCCCTAGAAGCTTCCTGATAAGGCACGTGACAAGAAATTCGCCGGAGCCAAGCGGACACAGATGAACCAAACTCCTAAAGAAGCTTCACCCAACATGTGGGGGGACTTCTGATAACATAGTCAAATATGGCTAGGGGCGTGCCCACCACTCAGAAATAATCCGGGCTGATTGTATCCGCCTCGAAGATGGGAGGCAACAAGTTTTCCCTTATCTCGCTAAGAGGGAGGGGCCTAGGTGGTCACCAAGCTAAGTTAGCTTATCCGCCTAGACCGGCCCCAACGCCTCAAGAGCAAGAATCCAACTAAGATTCCAAGTCTACAGAGAGACTTCCATAGCTTGAATTCTTGCAAGTAATAAACTTTTCTTATCAACAGGATAGATCCACTCAGATTAAGACTCTAGATGATTCACACTTTGAATTGTACTAGGAGACTTTCAAAGATTATAAAAGGCCCCTTTGGGTCACCACGCACAGTTACGTATTCTAAACACAAAAACACTCCATGCCTCCTCTCTTAAATCTAATCTAACTTAAGCATCGGAGAGGCTATGCCAGTCACACGATTAGTCCCCCAATAGCAATGGTTTTTGTCTTGCAAGAACCTCAAACCACGTCAAAGAGGACCACTCAAAGTCAACCACAGTTAGAGAATTAGCATGTGGAACCACGTTCCAGACTAATTCTTCAACTATAAATTACGATTTTGTTATATTAAAAATAACTATAAAATAACTATAGAATGTGATTTTGTTATATTAGAAATAAATTAAAACATACAAAAATTAACTAAAAACACATAAATATAACAGGATTACATCAATTAGAAATACTATAAATAAATTATAATAAAATCATTGTAAAAATATAACTAATTACGTTGATTTGAAATTACTACGAGATAATTATAAAATACAATTTGATAACTACAAGATAACTATAAATTGATAGAAGTAAAATATTAAAACCTCAAAATAGTAATTATTTATACTAAACATTACATTTTTATTTATTTCAGTAAGGTATATTGTGATAAGATACTAAAAAGAATGAAGGCCCACCAATAAGATCATGATCCACCTTCAAACATTGTAGGTTTTACGAGCCAATTTACATATGGTTTTTTTTCACAAAAACGTGAATAGAAAAACATAATTTAGTCCAATTATCACTAATTGTAAGAAGTTCACAAATTAAAGGGGATTTATAAGGAATGCTAACTAATTAGATTTTGTTGTAATTTTGTCCAAAACAACATTTATTAGTAATTTTATCTCACTATATTTTCCATTTGCAACTCATACAAGAATAATACTCTTATCAACAACAACATTATCTCTCTTAATTAATTGAATTTCTTAACTTAAAACGATCATATCTCTTAGACCGTTAATTTTTTCGAATCGATTCTGTAGAATATTTTGTTCTCTTTAGTTTTATCTTTAAACAAGATCCAACTCGATATACTTTCGTCAAAAAAAATTGAAAACTAAAATTGGTATAATTCATATTATACGAGCTTGCAGGTGAAATAATACATATTATACTTGAAATAATGTTCATTTTGGTATAATGTTCATTATATAAGATTTCTTTTTATGTGATTTTTTTTCTAAGTGAAATAATTATACGAGTTTGTATATTGGTATAATGTTCATTATATTAGATTTCTTTATAAGTGGTATTTTTCCAAGTGATATAATGCGTATTATACAAGTTTACAATTTAGTATGATGTTCATTATACCAGGTTTCTTTATATAAAAAATCTGGTACAATGAACATCACACAAAAATGCAAACTCGTATAATACACATTATTTCACTTAGAAAAAATCACGTATAAAGAAATCTGGTCTAATGAACACTATATCAAATCCAAACTCGTATAATATGAATTATGCCGATTTTAGTTTTCAATTTTTTATCGAAAGTTTATCAAGTTGGATCTTGTTTTAAAGATAAAAATGAAACGAACAAAAAAATTTAAATAATTATTTCGAAAAAATTGACGGTTTGAGAAATATGATTGTTTAAAGTTAATAAACTCAAACTAATTAAGAGAGAAAAAGTGGTTGTTGATAGAAGTGTTATTCACCTATAGGTTAAAATTGAAAAATATAATATGATAAAATTACTAACATATATTATTTTAAACGAAAATACAATTACATCTAATTAATTAGCATTCTTTACAATTCCCAATTTATATAACATACACAAAGACTTAATTAGGGACTTCATCTTCCTTAAGTGAGGGAGTCAGAATGTTTTGAAAACTCGAAGTTGGAGACTACATTTCATACCTATAGTGTTTTCCGAGGGTCACTTGACCACCCAAGACCCCCTTGGCGCCGACCTTGCTAGAAAGTAACATTAAGCTAATAGTTTGATGAAATAAAAAAAAATACAGAGAGGTGTGATTAATATTAGTAAAACTTAGAAAGGTAGTAATGTAATATGTGCAAACATAATGAATGTTATAATTATTTACTTTGAAATGTATGGCTATATTTTTTTTATATAGTAACAAAAGGTAAATTCACGAAAAGATCTTCCAATTTTTCAACCAAACTTTTCCTTATTTAAATATTCTATTACTCCGTCTTAGGCCCTGTTCTCTTCACCTTCAGTTTGGTTCAGTTCAGTTCAGTTAAGATCTATTAAGTTCAATTCAGATCCATAAATTTTAATTTTAATAATGATAATTCTAATTAATACTTTAATAAAAATTAATAATAATAATTAATAAGAAGCAAAACAATGATAAAAATATTAATATAGAAAAATAATTATTATTTAATGTAGTTAACATTGATTATAAATATAGTAAGAATAATTTTTAAATAGTAATAATTACCAGTGCTTATTGATATAATAATATTATTAATGTAATTATAATATAATAATATTTTTTATTCATAATCATGTCATTGATTAATTAGAAAATGTGATATGTGACAATAAAATGAAAATATTTATTAATTAAAAATACTATTACATTTTTGTAATCCAATTCCACTCTCAAGCTCTTCCCGTCAGTGGCTCTCTTTGGTTCCCCAGCTTCTGAATTCAATGAACCACCGGCCTAGCCTCTCTTCCTCCATTTCAGTTGCCAGATTTCTACTTCTCCGATTAATCTGAAGTTCTAGGTATGATTATTTACTCAATTGATGGTTTTAATTCTTTTTTTCCTTTTGTTTGATACAATTATGTGCTTTATTCTGGTTTTCAATTATTCGCTCAGCTGGGTTTTCGAATTAACCTTCAGAAATGGGTTAAATTAGTCTTCAATTCATAGAAAAAAGAGATATTAAGTGTTTTTTGGGCGTATAAGGGGGCATTGCTCTTGACACTAAAGTACAAGGGCCAAAATGTTGTTAAACCAAACCCTAGGAAAAGAGAATATAGAATTCTATTTGATGAAAAAGAATTCTATATGATATATAATTCATTTGGTTTTATTTCATTATATTGAACTTCTTTGGTGTTTCTTTAATCTTTATTGGTTGTGGTTAGGCATCACATATTTGATTCCCTTTTAGCTATTGAAACTGTTTTATATGGATGATTAGAATAGTAAGACATACAAAAATGATTTTATTTATACTCCATTACCAACTCTTTTTGCTGTTTTTGGTTTCTGTATATATTCAAATTTAGCATGAATAGAGCCCTCTATTATTGTCTTCTCATTTATGTTTCCATTGATTCTTGTTTTATGATTCAAGTAATTCAGCAAAAGACAAAAGCTTTTTTCCTTTTCAATTATGACGGTCTAAGGAAACTGAAAACTGAGCTTTTTTTGCTAATGTTCAAGTCAGGTGATAAATAAATGACTGTTATCATTTTGAATTCTAGATTAAAGTGCAATGTGGAATACAAATTAGTCCAATTTGGGATAATTTATTCACTAGGTCGAAATATCTATAGTTCTATGCCCTTATGTTGTTATACCGAGTTATTCGGATGGTACATGAGTGAGTGGAATGTGTAGCTACTATGCATGAGTGGAATTGTGTAGCTTATTCTTGACTGGTGTTCAGGATGTTTACATTTAACCTGCTTTTATATGTTCAGTTTCAAAGTGTTTAGAAGAAGTTAATGTTGTCTACATTTAACTTGCTTTTGATTTTCTTTTCCTGAATTTGGTTCACCCTTTGAAACTAATATTTTATCTAATTTCATATTGCAGATGGACATAAATGTTGGACGTGGAAGTTCAAGGCCGAAACTGATACTATTGTTAAACAAACAGTAGTTTCAGAAGAACGAAAGAATCCCCAAAAAGCAAAAAAACCAGCCAAAAAGCACGTGAAGAAAAGATCTAAAGTTAAGGATTTATTACTTTAATGAAGTCATTGATGAAAATGATCATGTTATTGTCACTTGCAATTATTGTAACGGAGTGTTCCATTATGAAAGTAAGAACGACACTACTAAGTTGAACAATCACATTCAAGTGTGCACACAACATCCTCATGAAATAGAAAGAAATATAAGTCAACAAGCAATGCAACAAGCTACTCAAGGTATAAAAGCTTCACCTCTTGCAACTTGGAAAATGGATCAAATGAAAACTAGGAAAGCACTTGCTTGCATGATTATAGTTGATGAATTGCCTTTTAGCTTTGTTGATCATGGAAGATTTAGAAACTTTGTAGCTTGCATTTGTCCTAGGTGTTAAACCCAACTTAAAGATACTTTAAAGTACTTGAGTTTTGGAAATAAAAAACTACTTAGGATAGTGAAATTCATTAGGTAGTATAAAAACTCTTGATTAAGTGGTCAGCTTGAGTTAGTTTAATGAGAAATAACTCAGCTTGACATAGGCTTAATTTAGATATGGTTTAGGATTGCAGAGAGTTGCGGTGCTGAGCTAAGTATAAGCGACAAAGCAACTCAGCATCAAAAGTTTAAGTGATATATCTCAGCGTAAGCTGAGTTACTTTATGCAATGCTGAGTAATATAACATTGTTGCCTTCAATGAGTTTTGTGAAAATAAAATATTCTATTTTGATGTGTTTCAGGTTTCAAAAAGGATTTGGCGTTGAAAACAACAAAATATTCATGTGGTCCAAACTGTTAAAAGGTGTCAGTACAGATTTTGGCGTGTAGTAAAAAAAGTCCAAGATAATAAGGTATTAATTGACAAGCATCGTTTTTCAATCATTGTCACGCCACTGCAACGTCAGCGAATGATTCAATCACAAAGATCCATGTCACATCTCGCGCCCTCTCTACCAGCAGATATGCTTGAAGGATTATCCTTGACGAGAAATTAATCAACAGATTGATATCGCACCTTTATGAATAAAATCACTATCTCTAAACGGCTTTAAATATGTTTAAAACCGGAAGAAATTTAAGAATTGAAGAGAATCAAGATGAGAAGTTACAATGGCTACTTTTAGGAATTTCACATATATAAATAAAGACTGTAGTAGACGTTTACAACTTGGTGAATCATCTGAATTTCTAAAGAGCTAAAACTCTATTCAAGTAATCACAACCTTTAATATTCTCTCAAGAAAATCTCAAAAGCAAACATAGCATTCCTATTCATTTTATAATAGAGAGAAATTAAATAGACTTAAAATTAGCGAAGTCATCAATTGTAAAAGAATCAATGTTTTACAAGTTGAGTTCTTGTTCTAGTAATCAATTTCTAAATTGTGTGATTGCAGTTTGAGAAGGGTACTCAAACTGTATAGAGAGATAGTTAGCTTGGAAGGTACTTGCTGTAAAACATCTACCCACTATCAAAGGTTTCTTCGCTTAGTTAAAGGAGTTAATATTAGTGAATGAAAGCTTGGAAAGGAATCAGGAGAGTGAAGGTAGGCTAGGGGTCGAGCTAGGATAAATTCTTAGGTTTAAAACTTCCTGAATTCTATCATCATCTTTTGTCAGCTATATCACTTAGCATAAGCCTTTTCCTCTCTTGTTTTATCTTGCTTGAAAAATCAACCTAAGCTGAGTATGTTTTACTCAACATAGCTTGCAACCAAACTAAGTTAGCTTGAGCTAAGTGGTTTGTGTAGTTTAAATCTCTCAGTTCGCGCACAACATCTTCACACTTGACATACATTAACTAAAGTTGGAAAAAAATTTTAAAATCTAAATTAAACAATATAATTGGCATTCACTACCCTTTGACCAATTCTATAAGCTATGAAGGACCAATAAGTAGTATCAAAGTAGTTTCTCAACTTAAGATCTCACGATATTGAGTATAAAGATCTTAATGGTTTATAACAATCCATCTTACATTCCCAATCATAGACAAACAACACTCCTTAAGGAAGGAATGTCTGTAACCAGACCTCCGCTATTCGATGGCCAAGAGAAAAATCACATGAAAAACTTCATCCAGTCTCAAAACATGCAAGCATGGTTAGCCATAGAGCTTAACCCTCGCATTCCTACCATTTTGAAGAATGATGTGAGAGTTTTTTTTGTTAATCTTGAAGACTATGATGATATTGACCTAAAGTTTCTAAAAGAGAATGCGATAACCATCAATTACTTACATTATGGGTTAGACTTATTTGAGTTTAACAAGGTATCAAGATGCGGGACTGCACAGGAAATATGGTGGAAGTTGAAGTCACCTATGAAGGGATAGACAAAGTAAAGGATACCAAGATCAATTTGATGATCAAATAATATGTGTTACTCCAAATGGGCGCTTATGAGGGTATTTAAAGCATGAATACTCAGTTTGTTAACATCATCAATGAACTGAAAAGATTGGGAAAGAACTTCAACGATGAAGAAATGATGAAGAAAATTCTAGGAAGTCTCACCAAGGATTGGGATGCAAAGAGCAGCGTCATTGAGGAAGCTAATGATTTGAAGAC
Organism: Euphorbia schlechtendalii; assembly: GCA_949673415.1. Taxonomy (NCBI): domain Eukaryota; kingdom Viridiplantae; phylum Streptophyta; class Magnoliopsida; order Malpighiales; family Euphorbiaceae; genus Euphorbia; species Euphorbia schlechtendalii. Next base: position 10,425 of record CATIWQ010015074.1, read on the forward strand.
CTATATCTATATGAGTAAATAGGAACGTGCTGACTTAGGGGATGTCGCTGAGAAAAAATGATAATGATTTGAAGAAAAGCAAGGGAAAGGAGAAGGAGAGCAGAGCTATTATTCTCAAAGATGATTCATTAGATGAAAGCTCTCAAGAAGATTTAGACGAAGAAATGACGCTACTAACTAGGAAGTTCAAGGGCTTCATGAAGAAGGATGAGAAATACAAGAAAAGTTTCCAATCAAGAAGAAATTCACTTAACACAAGAAGAATTCTAAGGAAGGATAACCGAAGAAGGACTATAGCAAGACATAAAATGCTTTGGTTTTGGTGAGAAGGGTCACATTCATTCCAGCTATCCAAAATCCAAGAAGGACATATTCAAGAAAAAATTTAGCAAGAAGAATGAGGCTTTCATAGCTACATTGAGCAACTACGATTAATCTTCATCATTTGATGAAGAAGCACAAGATTCTTCCAATCTCTGCTTGATGGTGATTGAAGGAGAAATAAATGAAAGCTCAACATCAGGCACTAGAGACAGCAATTCCGTTGTTGATCAAAATGCTAAGAGGAACAAAGGAAAGAGCCACCAGCTGAGGTGAGCCTTAAATCCACTGATGAAACTAGAATGTGGTATTTGAATAGCAATTACTTGAGGCATATGATTGGTGATGAGAAGCAGTTCATCACATTGGAATAAAAAAGAAATAGAAGTGTCAGCTTAACCAAAAAGGCAAGATTGTTAGAAGTGGTATATGGGTGCTTGTCCTTCAATCGAAGAGGTTTAACTTATCAAAGGACTAAAGTTCAACTTGTTTAGCGTAGCCTAGCTTTGTGATAAAGGTAAAATGGTTATGTTTTTCTTAGCAAAATGCTCAATAATTGATTGTAAGACTAACTCAACTATTCTCTGTACTGCTAGAGTTAATAGTGTTTATATGATTGACTTATCCCTAGGATCCTCTAACACTTGTCTTGTATTTAAGGACGAAAGTTCATGGCTTTGACATAAAAGGTTGGGTCATAAAAATATGAATATTTTATCCAAACTGACCAAAGAGTAATTAGTAGTGGGTTTACCCAGTATCACCTTCGAAAAGGATAAGCTTTTCTCAACATGTCAACTTGGTAAGCATGCTAGAAAATCATTTAGATCAATTAACAATGTAGTAGCTAAGAGATCGTAGGAGCTTCTACACTTGGATCTTTTCGGCCCAATTCAACCTATGAGCATGGAAGAAAAAAGGTTTTCCTTAGTTTTTAGTTAATGACTTCATGAGATTCACTTGGGTAATCTTGCTCAGTAGCAAAGATGAAACCTTTGAGTCTTTTTATCAAGCAAAGCATTTAGATAATGAATGAACTAGGAATTAAAATTAGTAAAATATGAAGTGATCATGGACATGAATTTGAGAATTTCCATTTCGAAGAATTCTGTTTAGCACATGGTATTGACCACCACTTTTCTGCTCCTTAAACACCTCAAAAAAAGGGATTGATGAAAGGATGAATAAAACTATAATTGAGATTGCAAGATCAATGTTGAGTGATAACAATCTATCAAAGTACTTTTGGGGAGAAGTTGTTAACACAGTCTGTTATATCCTTAATCAGGTTTTAATTCGCCCAATTATGGAAAAAAATCCTTATGAGCCATAGTGATGGCGCAAGCCTAAGATTGTTCATCTCGAATTATTTGGTTGTCAGTTATGAAAGTTTGATCCTAAGACATATGAAGATATCTTATTGGGTTACTCAATGAACAATAAGGCATATAGGATATATGTCAAAAGAAACAGTCTATTAGAGGAGTCAATGCATGTATATTTTGATGAAAATAACAATGTAAGTAGACGAGACTTTGATGCTAATCAAGACGTAAATCATGGATAAAATCAACTTTGTATGTCAATCTCTTTGCTACCCAACTCAACACAAGAGCCAAATACTACGGAAGTTATAGTTGGAGAACATCTTTTTATCAATTTCAATGAAGGAGATCAATCTCAATAGCAATAATTAGTATGGAGACTCCAGTTGCATATTTGAATCTTCCAAGAGAGATTAGGACTCATCATAATCACCCAATTGATTGTATTCTTGATGATTTTTGGAATCCAGTAATGATGCGAGGTTAACTTAACAAAATGACGAGTCATCTGACATTTATCTAATTGATTGAACCTTAGAAATGTGAAGATGTTAAAGGTGATGAATACTAGGTAATTGTGATGCAAGAAGAACTAGATCAATTCAAACACAATGATTTTAAGATCTAGTATCGAAGCCCAGAGGAAAATCAATTATTGGAACTAAGTGGGTATTCAAGAACAAGCTTGATGAAGATGATAATGTTGTGAGAAATAAGGCAAGCTTATTGCGCAAGGCTTCAACTAGCATGATGGAATTGATTACGATAAGACCTATGAGACTTGAAGCTATTAGGATTCCATGTGCTTTAGCTTCCCATATGAATTTCAAATTATTTTAAATGGATGTGAAAGTGCACTCGTCAATGGTTTCATTCAAGAGGAAGTTTATGTGCATCAACCTCCTGGATTCTAAGATGCTAAGAATTTAAAGCATGTGTACAAGTTGAAGAAAGCTTTGTAAGGATTGAAGCAAGTACCTCATGCTTGGTATGAGAGGCTGACCAAAGTTTTACTCAGCAAAGGCTATGAATGAGGAAAAACATATACAATTCTATTTATCAAGCGAAGAAAAGGAGATGCGTTGCTAGTCTAAATATATGATATCATATTCGGAGCAACTGATGAAGGACTTTTGTTCGCCACTTTTCTACTGAAAGTTTAATAACTTTTATGCAAAGAGTTTGGCTAAATATCAATGGCGCCAAGAACATGTTCACGTGAAATATAGGTGTTGTCAATACCCCTTATCAAATAGAAAAATGATGATAACTTCAAGTATACAATTGCGATGTTGTTTTAAAAGATATCGATCCCACAGGGAAGGGCTAATTCTAAAGATCAACAAGGAAGATAAGATAAAAAGAAAATAAAATATGTAATAGTTTTTTTGGATAGGAGGGTTAGAATGAAATATGAGTAAATATAGGTATAAAAGATTAGAGAATCTAAATATATAGATTTTCCCTATGAAATAAGGAAAGCGGAGAAAACATGCAAGTTCAACAAGGATGTTACGATTCACTAAACTAATATAATAGACTTGGTTCTAAATACTTAGATGTTCAATTATTCGCCACATAGCAATACATGAAATGACTTTTCTAGATCTAGCACAAACGAATTAAGACTCTCATATAAACCTAAAAAACATCAATACTATGCTTAGTACAGGTCGCTCTCACATAGCCACATTTAGCAAGTTACCATTCCAAAAATGTTAGCTCACTAAACTATGTTATATCACAGATCTAGTGATTATACACGATATTGTTAACCCCGAAACTACTCTTAAAATTAAATCCAAAGCATATAACTTGATTAACATGAAAGACTTAACATGAAATACGCATTATAACACATAGACATATCATAAACTTCGAAATAGAAAGTATAAGTAGAAAGCAATGCAAAGTTGTAAAGTATGCAAGTGAAAGCTAAAGTTGATCAAACCGTATCCACTCTTTAATGGGACTCATCAATTCCCGCAATTCCTGCATCTACTTTGAATTCGGTCTCGGCCCGTACAGAACCTCCGCTAGGATGCTATTCTTTGCGAATATCGAATAAACAAATATTGAAGAATGAAAACTTTTATTGATAAGTGATTTGCAAGTACACTTATACAACAATCTCTCGAGAATGTAGAGAATCTAATGATCGAAACAAGGATTAAAATCACTTAAACATTTTCTCGCTAACACTTATAAACGTAGCGAACTCTCCATCTACACACACTATATGTAACATTATATTTGCACTCTAATGCTCTCCTATCTGGTGGTGCACTATGACCCATGAAATTGTAACGTTTGGAGCCCTATTTATAGAGTTTGAAGGGTTGCATCTATCCAAATGAAGGGTTGTGTCCATTGGTGAATGATTGCATCTCTTCATTATGATTGGTTGCGAAGCTTTAATTTAATCCACAATGGATAGGCACCTTTTCATGATTGGTCGACTCCTGACTTTTCGTTGGTAGTTGATGGCGGTTGATAATGCTTATCTGGTGGTTGGTAGTTAAGAAGATAATACCAGAAAACCATCCAAGTTGCGACCGTGATATACATGTCACGATTGTGAATCTTTGATCGGCAAACTTCTGTTATGAAGAAGAACAAGTCGCGACTGTGAATGATTGTCGTGAGTTGAGTTTTTCTTCAAAATTCTCCTTGTAACTTGACTGATCTTTGACAGCTTCGATCCTAAGCCAAATCTTTAAGTTCCATGCATCTTTTTGCACCTTTTTCACTCTTTTTTCATAGAATTCCACTTTTGATCATTTTACTCCCAAGATTTACCTAGTATCTACATTTGCATAAAAAACAACTACATACCACATGAAATCTTTTATATGAAGTATAAAATTGACTTAAACTATAGTGTTTAGTGTATAAAATTAATATGATATTAAGTGTAACTATACACTTATCAACTTTGCAAGGAGTTCAGCAAGAAATTCAAAAACGAGTTTGAAGTTTCAATGATGGGAGAGCTCAAATTCTTTTTTAGTCTGCAAATCAAGAAAAGTGAACATGGAATCTTAATCAATCAAGAAAATTATACACGAAATTATTGAATAAGTTTGACATGTAACAATCAATACCAATGTCAACTCCCATGACCACTGATACTATCTTGAGTAAGGATGAAGATTGTAAGCCTTTAGACAATAAGTTCTACATAGGTATTATTTATTCTCTTATTTATTTAACATCTAGTAGGCTTGATATTCAATACTCAGTTTGCTATTGTGCTCGTTATCAACCTGATCCCAGAGAATATCACTTAGCAATTGTTAAGAGAATTCTCTAGTATTTACCAATTGATGCAGATTCATGGTATCCAAGTACCTCGGATTTCACTCCAAGAGGAGACATCGATGTTGACTATGGAGGGGATAATCTTGACTAGAAAAGCACCATAGGAGGATGCTATTTCCTTGGAGAATACCTTGTCTCAAGATATAACAAGTAGTAAAATTCTGTCACGTGGAATACTACAAAAGCAGAGTATATGGCAGCAAGAAGTAATGTAACATAACTGCTATAGATTAAGCAGTAAGTGGAAGATTATGGTGTGAAGTCTAAATGCCTTGAAGTTATGTATAATAACAAAAGCATAATAGACCTATCCAAAAATCTAGTTTAATATGGCAGGATGAAGCATGTCAATATAAGATGTCACTTTACAAGAGATCATGTGCTAAAAAGGAGATGTCAAATTAGAGTATGCTCTATTAGAGGAACAATGCATTAGAAGTTTTACAAAGCCTATAGCGACGAAGCAATTCAACACTCTCAGGGAACTTATAGGCATGGAGAATCCAATTTGAAGAAAATCTCAAGAAAATGGATAAGTGTCCAAATCCATATCAAGATTGTGCTAACTTAATTGAGGTAACACCTATTCACTTAGCTTGGTAAATCTAAGATTAAATTCTCACGGTAAAGTTAAAATCGCACCTTTTAAAATGTTTTTAAATTTAAACCGTTTTACCTAAGCTACAATGTTTTACTAAGTCAATTAATATGAAGTTCAATCTAACCATTCACTTTGATCTTTGCTTGTGAATGGGACACACATTGTTTTGCAATTTAGAAGTCTATAGAAGGAAGAATTAGGCTGGAGATATTCATACTTGTGATAGAATTGGAAACTTTCATTTCTCAAAATCCCTAATCTCTTTTCTCTCAAAATGTTTGACTCAAAATCAATTGTAATTGCTTCCAAAAATGAAGATCCTATAATTTCAGCGAGTTTCAATTTGTGCTTAGAGTTAATTCCCAAAGAAAAATGTATATCAACAATGCTGGAGTGATAGAGGTCCTTTTTCCCCAAGGGATTGCCTTTACCCTAACTAAATGGGGTGTTATTGAGAGGTAGTATGGATGTGTACCTATGAGGTTGATATGAATTGTCTTATGAAGAATGATTTCTTAAAAAGGTCATTAGGGAGATAAATCTCAGAAATTTTCTTTGCCTTGAGGAGATAATGAAGAGCTTCTACACTAGTTTTTACTCCATTGAAGGATTTCAAGATATCTTGGTAATAGAAGTACGAGGGAAGTCCAATTTTGTTTTAGCCAAGTTGATTGAAATATTTTGATGGTGTACACCAAGGGAACAGAGCTGATGAAATGTGAAGATGAAGAACTTGTGGATATATCGAAAGATTGGGAGCTTCCCATGGATTATGGGTTTGGAAAGATAAAGGCTTCTAGAATGTCATTGAGAGCCAAAGCTTACCATGAGCTTGTGGTTAATTACCTTTTGCCTAAGATAGGCTCCTTATCCAGCTACACTAAGTTTGAACACTGCGTAAAGTATCACATGGTGATTGGCAAGTAGCTTAATTGGTCGGTGTTGATTCTCCACCATTTCAAAAAGTCACTATAAGGTTCCATTACGGATATCTTATCACAACAATAGTGAAGGCACTAAGATCAATGTGAAGGATATGAGAGAGAAAGAGGTAATTGCATTTTCTTGTGAGGAAATTTTTCTATCTAAGCATTTTAAAGCTCTCCAATCCTTAACGCTTCATTCTAGATACAAAAATATCCATAATCATAAATCAAAGAAGGCCTAGGTTAAGCCAACCATTGTGTTAGAGGATGTATTGAAGGAAGACATAGACTCAGAGATTGATGAGGAAGAAGAGGATGCTATAGGATCAAAGGATGATCTTCCCATTAGGGAACACCTCATGAAAGTAAAGGTTAGAGTTAGTCCAGCAATAAAGAAAACAAAAAGGAAGGATAGCCCTTAAAGTAGAAGAAAACTGAGGTCCCTACTAAATGGGAACCTAAGAAGAAGTTGAAGCTTAAGACTAGGGCTCAATTCACAGATGAGGTTAGAAGGCTGAATAAGTAGAGGAAAGCGATGTAGAAATTAATGTAACAAATTTACCTCCTCTTAGGCTGAGTTTTAGAGCAAGTTAAGAAGATGACCATCATAGAGATTGAGAAGGAATTGAAGAAGAGGAAGAGAAAATCTTCTCAAGCAGAGCTAAGAGTAACGGATTTCTTAGAGCATGCTGAGAAGAAGCTAAGGGGGACTCAAAAGAAAAGGAGTTCCTCTAACAAAGCAAGAAGAAATCATAAGCTTGTGGACAGTGAGAATGAAATTGAAGATATCATCTAGGACAAGTTTGAAAAATCTCTTAATGCTGACTCTAACGCTGAATCTATGGAAAAAATCCCCAAAACCACTCAGAACGTTGAGTTACCTGAGGCTAATCCATCGTTGGATCAAATAGCTATCCCACAGGTACACAAATGCACCTACACCTTCTATATCAACTTATAATCCCATTCCTTCACCACAAAAGACCAACCTTTCTTCACAACCACAAACTTCTCAAACATCCATTCTATACTAGTAAATTCCCCTCCTTCCCTACTAAAAGAAAACCATAAACTATTCCACCAAATGAAACCTCTCAACCTACCCGTTCTTCAAACCACTACCCCCCTCAATCCCTCTGGTTGGGGATGTTCCTCATACTAAGAACTATGCTCAAAAGGTAACATTAGCAGTTGTGAGTGGTGCTAAGGAAAATTTTATAGCCAAGGAAGCAACTCTCACTAGTAGTAATTGGGTATAAGAGGACATTGATGATTTTTCTTTCTTGACAAAGAGAAGAGAGATAGAAAGGGCTAAATATCCATCTCTCAAGTCTAATGTTGAGTTAGACGTAACAGTTAGCCAAGCGCTACTAGTTGAAAAATCGACGGCATCTATCAAGAAGAAAAAGGTTGTATTTCCTGAGTTTGAAGAGCACACAAACATCCCTATAGAATCTATCTATTATGATGAGTTTGAAAAGATACAAGGGATCAAGCTGACCATAAAGAACCACCTTGCTAAGGAGAGTGCCAAAAGCTTATTGGATAAGAAGACTACTATTATTACCAGACCTACTAACTCTACAGCTCAACTAAACTTTGCTATCTCTACTATTCCAACCTCCATTGTCATTTCCAATGCTGTAGAAGGAAGAGTGAAGGGAAACATTAATAATTCTTCAATGCAACTAAGCAACATACCAAGTGACTCAGTTTCACAAGTTTGGGGAAGAACAGGTAGTAATCAAGACCAAGATAGATAAATTCCTTAAGCAATTACTGGAAAAGCTGGATAATGTTGTAGATGTTCAACACAAAATGGCAAACACTCTGGAGAAGATGTCCACGCTAATGCTTAAATATGAAGAAAAGGTGGATGCGGTGATTAAGAAAGAGGATAAGCCTGCTGTTGACTCAGCAGCGCTAGATCAGAAGCTGAATGCTCACCCCTAATCTCACTCTTAATATCAATTCAAATATAAAACACACTAAGCAATTAATAGTTTTATTTCAAACCAAATTAGTAAAAATGAAAATATTAATTCTAACAAAAACACTAAATTTTTACTTACATTATATCACCCAATGTCAAAACATTCAAAACATTGAAAGGGAACAAAACATGATGAAATAAACGGAAACCCAAAAAGAAAAAGCTGAGAAGAACCAGATGGCAACTAAAGGCTTCAAATTTTCAACAAGATATTTTCTGATGAATTCAAAGCAAAAAGGAAGTAAAAGTAACAAGTAGAGACAAAACAAAAGATTTGTATATAAAGAAGCTTCATCTTTATATAGTACCTCCCTATTTGAAGTATCAACATGGTATGTTTGGCATTTTTCTACTAAATCTGCATCAACTACCACCCAAGATTCTGTAATTTTTCTTCTTTGAAACCTTGTATTATGAGCTGGACTTAATGGTGGGAGTTTGTGGGCATTATACACCTTGTAGTAGTAGTAATAATAAACAATTAATTGCAAAAATAATCAAGTATTAATAGTGAAACAAAAATTATAACATAATACATTTATCGCTTGAAATTGATTTTGCAAGCTTGCATCTTCCTTGTCAGCAACATTTCGAGGTTGTTTAAGGGGTATTTGTGGCTTCCCTTCACACGCTCAATTCATTGGATTTTTTTAAGAGGTATAACAGCTTTGATTTTAAAGACATTACAAACTAGAACAAAGAGTTACCTTATTTTCTCCACCATAATCGGAGCTGAAGAAAAACTTGATTGTGAATGTGAACGGGTCACGTGCCAACTTGTTGCATGCTCATTTATCAATCTCTCGATTATTACCTAAACTGATCAATAGTTAGACATTTTTACTCATTACATGGGCATGAATAAAACTAGAGATATTTTGTGTTGAACCCAGCTTAATGATACTTCAGATTATCTTGAGTTTTGGAATAACAAAGTGACTAGGACAAAAAAATTGATTAGGTACCATGTAGACTCTTAATTAAGTAGTTAGCTTTAGTTTAGTTAAGGGAAACTATTTCAGCTAGCTGACCTATGCAAATAATTAAGTTATGATTTAGGATGCTTCAAGTTACTTTGCTGGGTTATATGAAAAGCAAAACAACTTAGCATCAGGAATTATTTAGAGATAGAATTCAACATGTGCCATTCAATTAAATGTTATGATGGCCTATGTTAAACATTTTGTCCCTTTAATTTATTTTGTCAAACATAATATTCTAGTAAGATGCATTTTGGGTTTTAAAAAGGATTTGATGCTGAAAACAAAGGAATATTCGAGTGGTCCCTAAGTCAAAATGTGTCAGTATGAAATGTTAGTGTATAGTCACTATTGTCCAAAAAATTTGAAATTCACCGCATTTTAGAAATGTCACACAAATCTTCAACGTCAAGATACCAAGTTAATAAGAGAACTCAACAATTGCATCCCACGCCCTCTCTACTAGACAAATCAACCTTGAAGAACAATAATTGGTGAAAAATTAATTAATGGTTTAATCTCGTATTGCAATGTTAAAATCCTGTCTCTAAACGAATTTAAACCTATCTCATAACGAGAAGAAATTGAAGACCTGAATAGAATAGAAATTGAAGACCAAGTCTAAACGATAAGTTGTAAAGGCTACTTTAAGATCTTTTCCTATTAATAGAGATTGAAGATGAAGTTTCAACTTGGTGAATCATCTGAATTTCTAAGAGCTGAAATCTCTAATTCAATCATCTCAACATTCGAAATTCATCAAGTAAGCAAACACTGAATTCCAATTTTTTTTGTAATAGAGAGTTAAGTAGACTTAGAAGAAAACTAAATTCTCAAATTATAAGGAAACCAACGCTTTTTATAAGTTATGTTTCTATTCTGTTAATTCTTGAAATATTGAGTGATAATAGATTTGAGAAAGATACTCAAATCTGTTTGAGTGTCAGATAAGTTTTGAAGGTACTAGCTTTTATTACCCACTGTCAAAGGCTTCTCTACCTGTTTTAAGGATTGAACGCTACAAATTATAGCTCAGAAAGGGAATCTGAGGACTGCAGTAGGCAATGTCCGAACTTGAATAAAATTAGGTGTATTATTTTATTATTTAGCATCCTCTACTTTGCAGTTTTTTATCACTGAACATTTAATCCAACATTTATCTTTGTTTTAATTCATTATAAAACCTGTTTGTGCTAAGTTTTACTTAGCATCAGCTTGAACAAAATTGAGTTCAATCTAAGCTCAACATTTTTGTATTTTGTACTTAACTCTTTTTCACTTCTCTTTTAAAATATCTTTGTGAACTAACTTAAATCAAAGTTTTAAGTAACAAAGTTTGACAACTTAAAGTCATTCACCCCCCTTAACCGATTGTACTAAGACTACAGAACTAACATGTGGTATTAGAGCAATTTCTCAGCTTAAGACTTCACAATCTTGAGTAAAAGATCATATGACTTACAATAATCCATCTTATGTACCCGGTCACAGGTAGAAAACACTCCTTAAAGAAGGAATGCCTATAACCTCCACTCTTTGATGGCCAACACTACACATTTTGGAAAAACTACATGAAAAACTTTATTCAATATTTAAAAATGCTAGCATTATTAGCCATTGAAAGTGACATGAGAATTCAAACAGAATTGAGAAATTATCAAAGAGTTTCTATCGAACATGAAAACTATAATTGTGCTGAACTAAATCTTCTAAAGGAGAATGGAATATCCATTAATTACTCAGAAATTATCAAAGAGTTTCTATCGAACATGAAAACTATAATTGTGATTAACTAAATCTCCTAAAGGAGAATGGAATATCCATTAATTACTCACATTATGAGTTAGAATTGTTTGAGTTTAATAGGATGTCAAGTTGTGAGATAACATAAAAAGTTTAGCGAAAGCCCAAGGTCACCTATAAAGGTACTAATAAGGTCAAGGAGACTAAGATCAATCTGATGATAAGGGAATATGAACTATTTCAAATGGATGCATGTGAAGGATTTTAAAGCATGAATACTCAGTTCGTTAACATCATCAACGAACTAAAAAGACTTGGAAAGAACTTCACTGTAGAAGAAATGGTAAAGAAGATTATTAGAAGTTTCACTAAGGAGTGGGATGCTAAGAAGAGTACCATTGAAGAAGCTCATTACTTAGAGACATACAAGTATGAAAAGCTTAATGGAACCTTGCTGACCTAGAAGATGTCTTTGAGAAAGTATGATGAAGACTCTAAGAGAAGGAAATGGAAATAGAAAGAATCAAGAGTATTTGTTCTTAAAAAAGATTCATCAGAAGAAGAATTGAAGAAGATTCTGATGAACAAATAGCATTATTGATAAAAAAATTTGAACACTTCATGAAGAAGAATATGAAATATAAAAAAAATTTCCTAATTATAAATCCACTAAGTATAAGGAGGATATTGAGGAAGGACCAAAGAAAGAACACTACAAGGATATCAAGTGCTTTAGATCTGGATAGAAATGTCACATCCAATTGAGCTGTTCTAAAGGAATGAAAGATAAATATAAAAAGAAGTTTGGCAAGAGGAATGAAGCTTTCACTGCTTTAATGTGATGAAGTTGAGCCAGAATTCAGGCAAGAATGTTAAGAGTTATTGAGGAGATGTGAATATTTGGAAGACACTATTTCTTCTTTTTCTCTTAATATCCAATTTCTTAAAAAAAAAGCTATGTATCATGAGGAATATAACATTAAGCTCACTAAGCAATTAACTGAGTTAATTGTTGAAGTAATAATTGAAGGAAGTACGGGTATTTTCTCTAACCAATAGTTTAACTCTGAATAACAAAACTCATAATTCTAAAAAGGAAAAGAAAAAAATTTCCAAAGAATAAAGTGAGCAAGCCCAAATAAAAAATGGTTTGTGGTTTTTGTGGGAAAGCTAGACGTGTCACAGTCTTCTATAAACATAAAAATGGTTATCATGATGAGTATAATTGGATTAAGATAAGAACTAATAACAAGAGAGGGCCTAACCTAAAGGCTTGAATATCTAAGAAAACTTAATTGTTTTGCAGGTGAGCATGAGATCCATTGATGACACTAGAATGTGGTTGTGGATAGATGATGTTTCACTACTTGTTGGGCGCCGCAAGGTGACAACTCTGTGAGATGGGGAATGAGGGATTTTCTAAGAAGAGGAAATAAAAGATATGGAAAGATATGAGGCTTAAACCTCTAGCTTATGTTACGGAGTCACCACATGGATCAGCTCTTTCAGGAAATTCGGTATAGCCTAGATCCATTAAGCCAAAACCGCATTGTAGTAAGAAATTCGGGTCTAGATGAATAACATACTTTATTGTTATTTGAGTTAATATTACATACAAGTCACCACCTTTAAGATATTTTGATATTTTCTAGTCATTTTCAATTTATGTTAGCATTTGACATCACACACATACGGAAAATGATAAATAAATCAAGAAAAGTGATAAATAAATAAATAAATACAAGGCTTATAACCTAAGGAGAGTTGGGTAAATAATAATACAAACCATTGAGGAATATACAATTGGTCATAAATATAATTGAACTATAAATACATTTTTATTTACAAACCGATACCCAAAGGAAAATAAAGTCGTAATCGTACATCTAACCTAAATCTACCAAAATCCACAAAGGTTATCACATAATATATCAAAACATCATGAATAATTAGTATACAATACAAGATGTAGTTATTAGCATGACTTAGATTAGGTTGAATCGAGTGTGTATGAATTTAAAAGTGGAGAATTCAGGTTCCTCGTGAGCTTTTATTTGAAAACCATTGATTTTAGACTGGATTTATTACCAAATTTTATTGTTGATTATACATGCATAAATTTGGTCGATTATTGAGGAAAATGGATTATGTGTCATGTGGGGCCTGAAATAGTAAAAAAGAACAAAAACTTGGGTAGAAACGAAAATCTCGAGGAGGTAGGCTGGTATAGGACTGATACCTGCTAGATTGGTCCATACTGGTCCCATAGAGGGCCAGTATTGGTCCGGTAGGCTAGTACAGGTTTGTAGGGTGGTGCCGGTCTGGTACTCCAGACCTGTCAATCCCGATCCCAAGAGGACTATACCGATACCTATCCGGTGGGCCAGGACCGACCCACCTTAGGGACCTGTCCGAATGGATAGATAATGGTTTGTTACCCAAGACGAACCTAAGATAAAACATAAAAATAAATATAAATGTATATAAAACACGCCAAGAGTCTCCAAAAGCTCAGAATCTTACTTCTCTGACATGAATCCGTGACTTTTAGAGCCATGAATGTTAAAGAGATCCTCAAAGCCTTTTACTTGATTTTTGGAAGAAAAAGTGATGAAAAGCTGATTTTAATGAGGAAATAGGAAACTCAGGAGATATATTTAGTCTCTAACTTCGAAGAGCCTGAAAGGTAAGAGGGATTTCTAGAGAAAAATGTCAAAAAAATGTAAGTGCGGATTTTTCCTAACTTTTTGCTAAAAAACCATAGGAATTTCTCACACTAATCTCTCTCTAAAATTTCCCAAAGTGGAAAGATTTATCAACCTCCCAAAACCCTAACTTTTAGGCTTTTACAGGAGTTGGTGATAGTTGTAAATAATGGTAGGTTAAATGATATTTTTGAGAAATGGTAAAAATAATTAAGAGTAAAATGGGAATTGATGAAAATACGAGTGGCTAATAAGTTAGCAGAAACTAGACTTACCACGTGGGCAAGGTCGATGTCGCTCCGATCTGGCAACCTCCAAGTTAACACCGGTCTACTAGGTAGATCGGTATTGGGCCAGAACACCAGTACGAGTCTAAAAAATTGGACCAGTCTAGGCTAGTTTATCTGTGATGGGTAGGAAAGGCTATTTTTTGGTTTTTTAACTATTTTTTTCAATGGTTGGGATGATTCAAACAATTTTAATTTCCAAAAGGCTCAAAGATCTCATCTGAATGTTTCGTTACCTCAATGAGTATCACCGGTAAAGGAGAGCAAGTGAAAATATTTTTCATCATCATTTCATGAGAGAGACAAAGAATCTCATGCTCATAGGCTGCCCCTCTTATGGTCATTACTAATATAGGTTAAAATGGCCACATGTAAAGAGAAAGGGATAGAAATCATACCTGGGGTGGTATGAGGTGTCGAAGTTGACCTGGAGGTGGGAAAGTGCACAGCTCAGAACTTTGACAAGGTTGAACTCCATGGTTAAAGCACTTAGTTGTCTTAAGGAAATAATTAGGTTGTCTTTGAAATTAAGTGCAATGGAAGGTCATCGTGCTCTTTAGAAATCCTCGACATGAATGTTTTCTTATTTTAGGAATCACCTGGAAATAAATTTTATTGTTGAAGTTGTCCTCAAAACATGGAAGACTATCGTGCCCTTTAGACATCCCCAACATGGATGTTTCCCAATTTTTGGGATCACCTAGAAATAATTTAGTGTTGAAGTTAATCTCAGAACATGAAAGGTCACCATGCTCTTTGGACATATCCAACATAGATGTTTCCTGATTTTTGGGATCACTTAGAAATAATTTAGTGCTGAAGTTGAACTCAGAACATGGAAGGCCGCAATGCTCTTTGCACATCCAAAACATGGATGTTTCTCGATTTTTGAGATCACTTAGAAATCATTAGTGCTGAAGTTGACCTCTAAACATGAAAGGTAACCGTGCTCTTTGGAAATCCCCAACATGGATGTTTCTTGATTTTTAGGATTACCTAAAAATAGATGCTAAAGTTGACCTTAGAAAATGGAAGGCCCCCATGATCTTTGGAAATACCCAACATGGATGTTTCCTAATTTTTGAGATCACCTGGAAGTAATTTGATTAGTTTGGAAACTTGAAAATGCAATAAAATTGTTTCGGAGTTAGTAGTGTCGATAACTACGTTTTAACTCCTTAATTAACATTTTAGAAATAAAATATCTTGTCCCTTCAGTCAAGAGTGAAAACATGGAGAAAATAAATAAATAATTGACTGGAAGAAAGTCAACATAGTTCTGCATAGCCGCCTTTGAAAAGGTTGAGTATGCCCCTTGCAAGACTCTTGGTTTTGACTGCTGGGGAGATATGATTCCCTTGGGATTGTAATTTTAGAAGAAAAATTTTGGAAAGTATATATTAAGGGAATAAATAAATATGTGGTGATTGGTGGAGAAAAGGGATATAATGACTAATTTTATTTTATTCAGTGGGCTAGAAAATGTTTTCCGGAAAGGGAGGTCGAGGAGGCCAAGCAGACGGGTTCTGTGAGCGTACGATGTTCTACCCGTATAGTTTCCGCGAGGCATCGATCCCGTGACATGGGACGTGAGAGTTTACGAAAACTAGTTAATTGGTTATTGTTGTGGAGTAAATATTTATAATACTTGAACATGATCCTCCAGCCTACGCTATGCAAAGTCATCCCCCGAATCAGCACTTTCGAGAAATTCTGTATAGCCTAGATCTGTTAAGCCTAAACGATACCGTAGTATAGAGATTCTAGTCATGATGAGTTACTTATTTTATTGTTATTTAAGTTATATTAGATGGTTTGCTACCATATTCCAATGTCATGATATTCTAATCGAAATCATTTTCAGATTATATGTATTTTAACACACATGTAGAAGACAATAAATAAGTGTGGAAAGTAAATACGTAGGAATGTAAATGAGCCTAGTCTACAGTGGATTATTTACATATTGGGATAAGGAATACAAATTGTCTAAAATACATGAGATCTACAAATACATCAATACATTTTTCAAGATCGAAGGAAAGATAAATCCTAATATACATCTAACCTAATCTACCTGCATGCACAAAGGTTAACACGTGTCACAGCACAAATATGTACAAGTGTACTAAATATATTCGATTTTTGTATTTTTAAGACTCGTGTGGTCAAGTTACAAATGATAAAATGCTTCTAGTTCTTATCTTACTAAAATGATTCATTTTTATGTAAAAGTATGTTTCTCATTTTATTAGTGAAATTGCCGCATGTGAATTTTGTTGGGTCTGTTATCCAGGAACTTGAGTTTTCTTCGTGGGGGTTATTTAAAACAACATTAGAAATATAATTCTAGGCCAAAAATAAATGACAAAGCTACTATTTGGATTAACAATGGTAAGAATGTCACCCATATCGTTATCGAATTCCCTATGAAGGGCAAAACCGATATGGATGATCAGAAGCGCTTATGTTACCACTCCAAACCATAATCAACATATTAACGGTTCAAATACTCATATATAATTTTAAAATGAGCTCTATGTACGAGTTGGTTATCACAAATGGTGCATTTCCAAGTGCAGAGAGGTCTCGGTGGGTAATTTCATGCTCAAATAGAGTGAAATGAAACAAATATGTGAATTGTTTCAAGATGAGATCAGTACTGATGTTGGAAAAGTCAGTACCAACATTGCCTCAATACCAACAATGACTTTTAAAATGCCATTGCTGATGTCGAGGATATAGACTTGTAGAATAGCAATGAAAAATAGCATAAAATAGAAAAAAAGGTTGGGACTTTTGAAATCTTGATATTCTTAACATACTGGAATGAAATCAAGTTTTAAAAGAAGTTTTAAATAGAAAAAAATCAAACAGACCATGTTGTCCAATATCGAGAACCATGATTTTACGTAACTTTGAAAAATCATAACTTCATTTACACTAATCTGTTTTACGTGATCTTTATCATTCCATAAATTTCATGATTTAAGGAATCTAATAAAAATAACAAAATATATGAGAAAAATATTCATCATACCCTAAACTGAAAACATTAACATTCTATCTAGGAAATAGAAATAAATTTGTTCTAAACTTTAAAAAATTCGTTACTTTTGATATACTTGTTTGTTTTTACCGATCGTTATCATTGTAGATACCTTATGATGTGTAATTTCTTTTGATACTAATAAAATTTTAAAAACTATTGAAAATAAAATTTGAAATTGCAAAATAGTTTGATACACAAAAATAGAAATAATCTAATACATATAACACAACAAACATGCATGTAAACAAAAGCCCAGACTTTAAGAACTCAGAGGCTTACCCCATAGTCACAGATCCATTTCTTTAAGGTCCTTGAAGTCCTTTGGGAAGCTCTTTTGCTTCTCTTTGTTGGTTGGTTGGTTGGTTTGATTACAAAAACCCTTTGAATAGAGTTTACATTTCGAATCAAAGGGAAAGGTTTCAAACGGTCTAGTATCGAATGGTGGATGAAAGATAGTGGTAATCCTAGCTTTAAACTCCCAAGATTATTTTCCAAAGCCAAGTCCTCAAGAACTTAACTTTCTCATAACATGCATTAAAATGAACTTGAAGGAAATGTTTCTTCCAAACCTCAAGTTTGCTTAGTTTTTTCTAAACGTCAAGTTTGCTTAGTATGTGACTAAATCTCAAGATTTCATAAAAGATGAACAAATGAAGTTAAGAGACCCAAGCTCATGTTATTTGCATGAATTTAAATTAAACTACTTGAAATCCTAAGTAGTTGATGTTTTAGACTTGATTTTTTTCAAGAACTACTCAAAACTCAAGAAAAATGCTCTTTCAAGTGCTAATGTTGAAGTTGGATCTCTCTTGCATTCCTAATGCATGAAAATTTCTACTCATTTTCCTCCTAATGAGCTCCTCTCCCTCCCTATTTGCTGCCTTTTTTTATTTAAACAAGCTCCCCTCTATCTAAAGTCAAAAAAACCTACTCATTAGCCTTTTGGACTTTTTTTTTCACCACCTCTCGTGTCCCATCCATCAAGAGAAGGGGCCTTTCCAGCCATCTTATTGTATAAGAAGTGAGCTTATGTTAGCCTGAGGTGTAAGAGACTTAGAGAGATTATTAGAACCTCAAAACCCGTAAAAAAACTGCAAATATTATTTCTATCTTGTCGACATTGGTGTGGGCATAACAACTCCCACATCGATGTTACCCAATGTTAACACTGACATTGCAATGTCGCTATGGATATTAGGATTTTGGGCTTGAATTATGCTCAAATTAGGCTTGGTTTGGGTTTAGTTTGGGCCTGATTTGGTATAGGGTAGGTTTTTTAAGCTTCAAAAGAAATAAAAAGAGCTTTGTTCGAGGAGATTCGGGACACTATCAAAGTGAAAGACTAGCAAAGTAAATAAATTACAGCTTCATCATTGAACTCGCAAGTGAGACCAAAATCCCATGCTCACACATTGCCCCTCATGGGATCAAGACTGATTATGTAATCAGTATGATTACACAGAAGGAGAGAAGCGAGGTTGAGAAAACTTGCCTAACTTGTCGCACTTAAAACTTCCCGAGTGATGGTAGCCTCAAGTGAGGGGGGCATGTGCTTTTCTTCTAGCAACATGACTATGATTTAGATAATCATTGGTTGTTTCATTCAACATTTGGCAATAATACCTGACTTGGGAGGAAAGGTTGTTTTGTTCTTTAGCCTAGATTAGCTACATCGTGTGGGTCGATCTCCGGTTCATCATGGTCGGTCAAGACCACTAAGAGAGAATGTCCAAGGCGTTCATTTAACCTCATGGTTATCTTATGGTTTCTTTCCTCCTCTAATCGAGTAGATGATTTTTCATCGGGAAAAGTTTTAAATTTTTCCCATTATGTGTGATCTGTGATGGTACATGCAATTCGTTTGCAAAGTCTTAGCCTATTGCTATTGGTACTTCCTTAGTGATGGTACCCTTAGGTCCTATTATCCTTTTTATATCTAGGTTGTGATACGAGCTTTCATCTTAGCATTGTACCCCTTAATGAGCTAAGCCATTCCATTTTGTAGTTGTTGTTCCTTAGAAATTTATATACTGTTTAAAGTCGACTTCAAGATGGGAGACTGTTCCTTCCTTTGGTCTTTCATGAATTCCTTCTGTGATTTCACCTCTGGTTAGGTGTTACCATTAGAGCTATTGGGAAAAGGATGAAAGTCGTGGGCTTCATGCCTTTGGCGATACATCGACTATAGAAAGTCTTTGTGATATCCTCATTGAAACTCTTAGGGAAAGGATGAAAGTCGTGTACTCCATGCTTTTGAATATATGTTGATTGTAGAAAGTCCACGTTAAAATCCAATGTGAGATGATTTATTTGCATAAATGTTCCCACAAAGTTATAAATGAAAATTTTGTCAGTTTATTTTTATAGTGTGGATTTTAATTCCTTGGTTGAGATTGTTGGAAGTAAAAATTTTTTCCCATTTAATCAAGAATTGAAACACAGGGATTCAAAGAATTTCTTTGAATCAATGATAAATGTCAAAATTCAATTTTGAGATGTTCGAGGATATCCTAATGATAGCTCCGTTGCTTTGGGAGGCTTTTTGTGAAGTTCCAATATTGCTCGACTTGTCCTAGGTAACCTAGAATCGTTAAGAAACATTATGGGCTTAAATTGGGCCGAGATAAGGGACCATGTCATTAATGATTTGGCTAGTGTCATTGAAATTGTAAAAAGACACTTATGCTTCTCTATGGGTATTTTGGTCGATTCATTTTTCTATCCATGTTATAATTCGTTGCAGGAATATCGAATTCGTAAAAGTGCTCATTTCAATGACAACATGTGGTATGGACTTCCATTTTGGCATTATTTTCTTTATTGAAGTGAGATTGACCGCCTCATTCTACAGTTAACGTTGTGATCCGTTGTGGGAAGGAAGGCCATTTCATTCTTCAATTTGTAAGGATTTCCTCTTGTGGGCCCATTGACTATTTCATTCTGCAGTCTACGTTGAGATCCTTCGTGGGATGGAAGGTCATTTCGTTCTTCAACTTGTAAGGATTTGCCCTTGTGGGCTCATCGAATGTTTCGCTCTATAATCCACTTTTGGATCCGTTGCAAGATGAAAGGTCATTTTGTTCTTTGGCCTATACTGAATGCCCCTTGTGGATTCGTCAACTATTTTGTTTTGCAGCCTATGTAAAGATTCGTAGCGGGATGGAAGGACGTTTCATTTTCCAGCATGTCGGAATTGTCCCTTATGGGCTCATCTACTATTTCGTTCTGTAATCTACATTGAGATCCGTAGTGAGATGGAAGGTCATTTCATTCTTCACCTTGTAAGGATTATCCCTTATGGGCTCATCGAGTGTTTTGTTTTGTAGTCTACGTTGAGATTCATAATGGGATCGAAGGTCATTTCATTCTTCAGCCTATAATCATTGTCCCTTATGAGCTCGTTAACTGTTTCGTTCTACAGTCTACATTAAGATCTGCAATGGGATGGAAGGTCATTTTAACTTTTGACCCGTACTGATTGCCACTTGTGGGTTGACCTTTGGTTTATCATGACCATCAAAACCATTTGGGAAGGATGTATGAGCCAACCATTTAGCATTATATCGACCTTGTTGGGGATAAGTTGATTATTTCTCTGCATGACCAGTCTTTTATGCCCCTAATAGTGTTGGGACCATTTCTTTACGAATTCTATATGTTTTTAATCCATTTTAGGATGAGTTTACCTTTTCCTTCTTTGGTTGTGTTTGATGTGATCTACTATTTGATGCTTGAATTTGCAAAAAAGTTCTATAATAAGATGAGTTAAAATTTTGTAAGTATAATTTCATAGTGCATGTTTTGATTCATTGATTGAAATGGTGAGAGCAAAAATATTTGCCTCTTCAATTAAGAATAAAAACATGGGGGTTTAGGGAAGTCTCTTTAACCCGTGATAGTAATAAAAACTTGATTTTAAGAAGACGGCAATAACCCGAGGACCTCTCTATTGTTCAAGGAGGCTTATTTTACTATGGAAATGCCTCTTGGATCCGAACCATAGTTTTGTGATTGATAACATTGGTCGATTGATAGATCTTGGAATTTAGGTTTTTCCCTTGGCCATGTAATCTGAATTATTTGTTAGATTTTCCTAAAAACCAAGATTTACATGGGCATGTTCAAATATGATATGTAATTAGTAAAAATGCATGTCAATGCATTCTCTCTTTGACTGCTGTAGGCTGTCTAGCTGATGCCCTGTAACGATCAAGCTAGCACAAGTTGTGAATAGAGGACTCCTTTTAAATGATGTGGGTTATGGGTCAGAGTCAAAGTTCATTTTATGGTTTGATTAGAGTCAGGTTCGAGACTTGAAGATAATCTTAAGTAGATTTAGATGAGTCAAAGATTCCTTTACACTTGCATTTTCCCTATATGGTATCAATGATGCTAACATTGGTCTCGATTTGTGTCATTGATGTAAACCCCAAAGTTAATTGTGAGTGCTAATATGGTTTATTGAGCTTTAAAGCTTTTTCAATTGTAATATTGTAAGTTATTCTCGTTATGATGATCCATGTTGCGAAGGAAACTGGATGATATTCATCGTTGGCTCTGGGTGGATATATGATGTCCTTTTCTAATCCTAAAAGGAGATGATGAATTTGATATTTTTTTGTTTTAATTTTCGCATAAACCATCCTTACAAGTTTTCAATGTATCGAACCTTATCTTAACTTTTGCCTAGGTCGCCACCCTTTTAGGTTTTCAATCAAATAGACTCATTTTTCGCATAGACCATCCTTTCGAATTTTCATCCTATCTTCCTTTCTATTTTTTAGTTTTTTTATGTTTTTTAGGATGATGATGGTGCTTCATAGCATGTACAAGTATGAAAATGTAGGAGTATATGTATATGATGTATATCTACTTGTGATTTTTACTTATAGACATGAATGCATTCATTGTAATGCTTAACATAAGATTTAGAAAAAATGATGCTCACATTGATATATTCAAATTGGGTACCATCATTGGTAAATGCTTTAGACCATAACCTATATTGCAAACCATCTTGCGATTGTTTTATATCCAGCGTCTCACTAATGCTCTAATTTCTTCTTGAACCTCTCTATTTACAGTCTGACGAGTTATCTTTTCTTCCTCCTTTCTATGTCTATTGTTTTCCTTTGCTACTTGTTCTGGTAGCGTTCAACTCATTTTGATTAAGAAGGTTGCAAAAGTAATTCTTAAGTTTGGCCTTGTAGTTGTTGATAAGTGTATATTTACACTTATAATCATGATATTAAACATTATGGTTTAAGTCATTTTATACTTCATAGAAAAGATTTCACGTGGTATGTAGTTTTTTTTATGCAAATGCAGGTACTAGGTAAATCTTGGAAGTAAAATAATTAAAGTTTGAAATCTATGCAGAAAGAGTGAAAAAGGAGCAAAAAGATGCGTGGAACCTAAGGAATTGGCAAAGGATCGAAGATGTCAAAGATCAATAGAAATCGCAAAGAGGAATCATGTGAAAAAGGCATGTCACGATCGTGACACATATATCGTTGTCGTGACTTGTTAACCTTCATAACAGAAAGTTGCCAACCAAGTATTCACGGTCGTGACATGCATTCTTGATCGAGACCTTAACGGTTTTTTATCAACTCTTCTCTTCTTTCAACCGCCGGATAAGAACGATCAACCGCCATAAACCGCCATCAACTATCAAACAATAAGACACCTTTTGAAAGTCAACCAATCATGAAAAGGTGCCTTTCCATTGTAGATGAGATCAAACCAATTCAACCAATCACAATGAAGCGGTGTAACTCTTCGCCAATGGATTGACTCGTCGTCTGAACGGATGTAACCCTTCGTGCTCTATAAATAGGGCTCTGAACTCCATAATTTCATGGGTGGCATATGGTATATGGTGTGTAGTGTGGTATACGTGCATACATAGTTTTAGAGAGAAAATAGTGTAGATTTCTCTTCGTTCTAAGTTAGCGAGAAAATGTATAAGTGATTTGAACCTTATTTTGATCACTAGATTTCTCTACATATTTGAGCGATTGTTGTATACGTGTAATTGCAAATCACTTATCAATAAAAGTTTTCGTTCTTCAATATTCATTTATTCAATATCCACAAAGAATAACATCCTAACGGAGGTTCTGTACGAGCCGAGACCGAATTCAAAGCAGACGTAGGAATTGCGGGAATTGATGACTCCCATTAAAGAGTGGATATGGTTTGATCAACTTTAACTTTCACTTGCATAACTTATAACTTTGCTTTGTTTTCTACTTATACTTTCTATTTCGAATTTTATGATATGTCTGTGTCATATTGTGTATTTCATGTTGAGCCTTTTATATTAGTCAAGTCATATGCTTTTGAGTAAACTTTAAGAGTGATTTCGGGGTTAACAAGATTGTGTATAGTCACTGGATGTATGATTATAATGCTATTTACTGAGCTAACATTTTTGGAATGCTAACTTGCTAAATATGGCTATGTGAGAGCGACCCTGTACTAAGCATAGTACTATTGGTATCCAAGTTTATATAATCATCTTAATTCATTTGCACTAGACTTAGAAAAGTCATTTCATGTGTTGCTTTGCGGTGAATAATTGAATATCTGAGTGTCTAGAACCGAATCTGTTAAAGTAGTCTAGTGTACGCAATATCTTTGATGATTTTGCATGTTTTCTTTGCTATACTTATTCGTAGGGATAATCTATACTGATTTCTTCTACACTAATCTATTTATACATTTATCTATTTATTTACCATCATATCCCAACCAACCCAAAAACAAAAAAAATTATCTATTTTCGTTTACCCCATAACCCTAGTTAGTCTTTATAACCGAATTCCTTCCTTGTGGGATCGATATCTTTTAGAACTACATCGAAATTATATACTTGTAGTGGTCACCATTTTTCTGTCTGACAAGTAGTATTGAAAACACCTGTTCATATTTTGAACTTTTATCTAATCTGTAGAAAGGTGAGGAACAAGGTTTTTGACACCGTTACGAATATAAGCCCTCAAAATAAATAGAGTCAAAACCTTGCGATCAGTTGTGAGCTTCATCTTTTGTAAAAGTTTGCCTTTCTTGTGATAAAGTTACTTCTAGAAATTTGTCCTAGCATTTAGTTGTTAGTGTTTTGAGGACTAAGTGAATTGTATTTGCAATTATTTGAAACTGTCATGGTCGCACAACAATATTCTTTTCACTTCGTGATGTCCTCTTCTTTGTTAGGTCTTGATGAGAATTCTTGTTCTACTTTGATCAACATGTTTATGGATGTAGACCTTTCCTTCCATTCGTAGTCCATGATAATTGATGTTACTGCCCCACTATTTTTCCCCTTTTAGGCTTCTCGGATTCAGTAGATTGAAGTTTATTTTGTAGGTTTTGTCCTTAATCATATTCTCTTTATGAAAACTCCATCTTTGTTTGTAAGCTTTGAGATGGCAAGACTTTGTATAGGATGTGATTGCCGTTGTGGAGGATGGTGAATTTTACCAACAACTTTATTATTTTAATATTCTCTCATAGAGGTCCAAGTCGCTTTGAATGGTTACCACTTGAAGTTTTTTCGATGGTACCCAAGTTAATATCATGACGCGACATGTACACTAAAAAAAATATGTGTATATTAAAATGAATGCATATAATCATCAAGAAAAACTCAAGTAAAATAGGCAACATGATATAATTGTCTTATTGACCGAAGAGACTAATTTTTCGAAATGTAAAAGAAAAATCCCTTATAATGGTCTCTGCTCCTTGATCGAAGAGGCTAATTTTTTGGATGTTGTGTTATCTCGAAAATTCATGTTTTTTGGACATGTCCCTTGGAGAAATATATATACCTGAAATTGGTCATACGATTTTGGTTTCGGAAAAATCTCAACAATTTTGCATCTGAAGTTCTTGTTAAATATTATGATTTTATTCGTTTTAAAATTTGATACAACCACCAAAGTAATTTCAATCTGATAGTAATAGTCACAACTTTAGATTCATCCAAGAATTCCCCGGTTGACCAGCAGATTCTAGGCCAGTATCATTGCGACCCAACATCCTTACACCTTTTAGGTACTTCCCAAGTATCGAACATATGCTAGTGTCATTGCGACCAAATAGCCTAAACCTTTTAGGTACTTCCCGAGTTTCGAACCTAGGTTAGCATCATTGTGACCAAAAAGCCATAAACCTTTTAGGTATTTCCTGAGTACCGAAACTAGGCTAGTGTCATTATGACCAATAGCCTTAAAACTCTTTGGTACTTCACGAGTATTAAATCTATGCTAGTGTCATTGAGACAAGATAGCCTTAAACCTTTTAGGTACTCTGAACCTAGGCTAGTGTCATTGCAATCAAATAACCCTAAACCTTTAAGGTACTTCCCGAGTATTGAACCTAGAGTAGCGTCATTGTAACCAAACAACCTCAAACCTCTTAGGTACTTCTTGAGTACATAACCTAGGCTAATGTCATTATGAAAAAATAGCTCCAAGAATTTTAGGTACAACTTGAGTATCAACCTAAGCTTGTGCCATTGTGATCAGATAGCCAAACTAAGGTTAGAGTCATTGCGATCAAATAATTGAGTGTTATTGCGACCAATAGTTGAAATCTAAGTTTAGTGTCATTGTGACATGATATCCAAACTAAGGTTAGAGTCATTGCGACCAAATAACCAAAATCTAAGGTTAGTGTTTCTACGACTAATAGTCAAAGTCAAAGGTTAGCATCATTGCGACCAATAACCAAAATCAAAAGTTAGCATCAATGTGACCAAGTAACTGAAATCTGGCATTAGTGTCATTGTGACCAAATAGTTGAAATAAAAAACATGTGAATGTCAATTGTGACCAAATAACCAAATCACTTCATACACATTGATATAGATACAATCATTCATTCATGCATACATTTCATCATACATGACCCAATTAGGGAAATACCATGCATTACTAATGCTCATGTCGATATTGTGCAGTTTAGAAGCGATCTTAAAAGTGCCTTACGAGAATTTCTCTACTAGGAGAAACGTTGCGGTGCAAGAATTTTTTTATGGGGAATCGAGGACAAAGTTGAATAGAGAGGACATTCAGTCCTTTTTACCTAATAACAATCATGGATAAACAAAATCTGAGAGCAATTATCAATGAGACTGTGACTGATGAAATGAAACAATTTTTCTCCTCAAAATAATTTCAGGGAGATGTAGAGTTATGCAATGGCGTCGAAACAAAACTTAACGCATGCTAATTAAAAGGTCCATAATTCTAATCATTAAGGTCCTTATGCTATCCAATGCGGGTCACACCATCGTGATGAGAGAATAGACTAGCTGGAAGTATTGGAAGAGCAGTTAACAAATGAAAATGATAAAATATCAATAAGATAAGCAAAAGGTTTTTAATGCAAGATTGTTGGAGGTAATTCAATTAACTCCAAAGGTATCAATTTCTCTCTGGACTAAATCATTGGCAATCATTTTTATCAAGATAGGAAGCTTAGGTTGCTGATGAACTTGAAGACTTTTGTTCCACCTGCAACAATGGATAAGGAGAACTTTTGTGTATACCATGTGATTAAGGGACATTAAAAATGAGTGAATTGAGCTTCTAAAGGAAATGAAATAGCTTATAGATGAAGGAATGATAGAAGAACCAACGAGAAAGCATTAAAAACTAATCTTGATGATGTCATCGAAGACCCTCTACTTGAAAAGAACTCCGTGTTAATTCTATTTCCCTTGTTTTTCTATGAACCTTGTACTTCTTTGCTTATTTGTGTTATGTTTTTCTCAAGGAAATGTGACTACATTTAAACACTTATTAAGCATGTTTAGCATACATAATACTTCATTTCATGAATTTTACTTAGGAATAACTGAGGTTTGTGAATGATGCTTATACTCGGAAGACATTACTCTTGTAAAAGAAGAAACACTTGGGCATTATCTTAATTTTATCATGTAATACAAATGGTGTAAGCAGAATACATCAAATCCTAATGGTCAAACTACTTTTCATGGAGACAAGAAGCATCAACAAGTGACAAATGCAAAAGAAGTAGCTTCAATATGTTTTATATGCTTTTCATTCTTGGTGTAGGGTATACATCATAAAAGGAATTTGTTTTTCAATTTTTTGTGGTGGATAATCTCATTTTATATCTTGAAAAAAAGAAAAAGAAGGAAAAAAGAATAAAATGTAAAAGAAAAAAGAATATAAAAAAAGAAAACGAAAAAAGAAAACAAATTAAAAATTTGAACCATGCATTGATGTCACCACCGAGAAAGTGTAATTTTATAGATAATCAAGGGCTTTTTCGAAAGCTTGCCTCACATGATGAATAACATTAATTATGGTCCAAGTATCACACTTGGAAGGATAATGTAAGATCACAATGTGGCAAAAATATGATGAATATGATATCAAGATGGGGAAATCAATAATTTCTTGAGAAAACCATATGAATATATGATCTCCACTTATCAAGGCGCATTCACCTGATTATCATCAAACTTGGACAATACGAGAATTCTTTTTATCAACAAGCATACTTCAAAAAATTAAAAAAGGAAGAAAACATAGAAAAAAGGAGAAAGTTGTTGAACTCAAGTTAATAGTACTCACAGTACTTAAAACGTTTTGGAAATAACAAACTTTCTAGGATAGTGAAATTAATTAAGTACTAAGTAGACTCTTAATTAAACAAGTTTACTTGAGTTTATTTAAGGAAAACAACTCAATTTATTGAGTTTTTAATTAAATTGTGGCTTAGAGTAAGAAAAGGTGAGTTCAGCTTAGTATTGTATAGTTTATAAGATATACACTCAGCAAAGCAGAGTAGCTTTTATTTACTAAAAGCTGAGTTCTTTGACACTTAGAGAATTAAATGACACACGTGTTTTTAATGTTGTCATTGAGGGATGAAATATTCTTTTGATGCTTTTCAGGAGAAAAAGTGCTAAAATTAAAGAAAATATTTCAAGTGGCCTCATAATGAAAAAGTCTTAGTACAGAATGTTGGAGAATCCTCACTAAAGTCTAAGACAAAAGGAATCCCCTAAAATGCACCATTTCTCAATGTCTCCGCGCTACTCAGTAACGTCAGCAATCAAACAAATCACAAGTTTTCACCTTACATCTCGCGTGCCTCTTTATCATAACGTAATTTCTTGAAGACAACGACTTTTTGACACATTCTTATTAACGGATTAATCTCACGCTTCAACATTCAAAATCTCTATCTCTAAACATGTTGCAATTTGTTTCAAATTGATAAATTCGAATGATATGAAGAGAAGAGAAATTGAAGAAAATGACAGATTGAAAATTTTGCAACGGCTACTTCCAAGAACTTTAAGTATAAATAGAAGACTGAAGTAGACGTTCAAACTTGGTGAAGCACATCGAATTTCTTAAAAGCTGAAATACTGTCCAAATATTCCCAGCATTCAGAAATACCAAATCAAGCATTCCAAGCAAACACAAATTGTATAATCTGTTTGTTATAGAGAGAATCAAATCTTAGATTTAACATTGTAAATGGAAACAATGATTCTTATAAGCTGAAATCCTTAGTTCGTAATTTCCATTTAAATTTCAGTGAGAGTTTAGGAAGGGTATCTAGACTATGGTTTGAGAGGTAGTTAGAAAGGAAGGTACTTTCTATAATCGCTTCTACCCACTATAAAGGCTAATCCACCTAAGGAAGGAAAGAAAATACTAGTGGATTAAAGCTCGGAAAGGAATCTAAGGACTTGAGATAGGCTTGAGGCTGAACCAGGATAAATCTCAAGTGTTAAAGTTTTTTTACCTTTGTCGCTAGTCTTTATAGTGTCTCACTCATTCATCATTCTCTCCATTTTCATCATTAAACTTGAAAAACCAATCCAAGCTGAGTAAAGTACTCAATAGTGGTTGAAGATAGACTAAGTCAGCGAAGTTGAGTATTTTATAGTTTTTTAACATGCACTCAGCAAGAGTTACTCAGCATACATCTAAAAACTGAACTTGATAAAATAATTTTATAAACTTAAAAAGAACCAAGTAATTGCATTCATCCCTCGTATGTTGAGTTATTTAAGCTGTATCAGACCAATAAAAGTCTGCCACATTGAAAACTTGAAAGGTCGACTTAGGGAAAAATTAAGGTAAAAGGATAAGCTAAAAACCTGAAAGGACAATTTATGCAAGAGTTAGGGTTATAATAAAGGTTTGTTGTGTTGAAATATCACAATGACAACTCAGGAAAAAGTTAAGGAAATTTTGATGTATTGAAAACTGATTAGGTGGTCTATTTAAATGTTCAAGCATCAATCTTCTAAGAGCTTATATAATGGCACCTACTACTGATCTTTTTACCCATCTAGTCGACTCTAAATTTCATGATCCATGAACCGACATTGCACATCTCCCCATAAGTGGTGATAGTCTCATAACTTGGACCTAGGTGATCAATCCTTGCAAATGACAACAATAAACTTATTTGCTTCATCATATTGCACCCATTCATACATTTGAGCATGCATCACATATTTTGTATTTTCATGTTGCATAAACAAATGAAGTTACAAGGTTTTGACTATACTAATTTAGAGGGTTTATATTTGGTGATGATGCCAAAAACCTTGTTCCCCACTTCTCTACCGATAAGATAAAAGTTCAAAATATGAACAGGTGTTGTCAATACTGCTTATCAAAATAAAAACATGGTGATTACTGCAAGTATACAGTTGCGATGTAGTTTTAAAAGATATCGATCCCATAGGGAAGGAATTTGGTTCTAAAGACCAAATAAGTTACAGGACAAACGAAAATATAATTTGATTGGAGGGTTTGGATGATAGACGGATGAATAGACAGATGTATGAATAGACTAGAAAAAATGGAAACTATATAGATATTCCCTAAGAGCAAGTATAGTTGAGAAAAATATGCAAAATCATAAAAAATATTTCATACACTTGATAACTTCAACAAACACAACTTTAGACGCCCAAATATTCAATAATTCACCATAGAGCAACACATGAGATGACTTTTCTAAATCTAGGGTGAACGACACTTATAAGAACTTGGATAACAATATTACTTTTGCTTAGTACGGGTCACTCTCACATAGCCATACAATTTTGTTAACCCCGAAATCACTCTTAAAGTTAACTCGAAAGTATATAACTTAATTAATATAAGAGACGCAAGACGAAATACTTGTTATGACACATAGACATATCATAAATTTCGAAATAGAAAGTATAAGCTGAAAACAAAGTAAAGTTGTAAGGGATGCAAGTGAAAGCTAAAGTTGATCAAACCGTATCTACTCTTTAATGGGAGTCATCAATTCCCACAATTCCTGCATGTACTTTGAATTCGGTTTCGACTTATACAGAACCTCCACTAGGATGATATTCTTTGTGAATATTGAATAAAAGAATGTTGAAGAATGAAAACTTTTATTGATAAGTGCCTTGCAATTACACTCACACATTTTTCTCAAATATGTGGAGAAATCTAGTGATCGAAATAAGAATCGAATCACTTATACATCTTTCTTGCTATAACTTTAAACTAGCGAAATCTACACAATTTTCACTCTCTATCTATGCATACAATATATGCCTCACATCCACCATGCATATCACACACTATACCATGAAATTGATTCAATCTTGAACCCTATTTAAAGAGTATGAAGGGTTAGGTCTATCCAAATGAAGAGTCATGTTTATTGGTGAGGGGTTGCATCACTTCATTGATTCAAAGATTCATCCTCATCCACCATGGAAAGGAACCTTTTCATGATTGGGTAACTTCTAAAAGTTTTCTTTTCAGTTGGTAGTTGATGGTGGTTGATCATTGTTATCTGGCGGTTGGTAGTTGAAAAGAGATAACAAAAAACCTTCACTAGTCATAATCGTGAATTACATGTAGTAATCGTGACTAATGGTTGACAACTTTCTATTTTGAAGAATAACAAGTCACGTTTGTGAATGGGTGTCACGATTGTGAATTATGTTTTTCTTCTGAATTCTTCTTGCAACTTTACCGATCTTCGACAGCTTCAATCCTAAGCCAAATCCTTGGGTTCCACGCATCTTTTTGCACATTTTTCACTCTTTTTACATAGAATTCCATCTTTGATCATTTTACTCCCAAGATTTACCTAGTTTCTGCATTTGCATCAAAAACAACTGCATACCACGTGAAATCTTTTATATGAAGTATAAAATGACTCAAAACCATATCGTTTTATGATTGAAAATGTCATCATAATAAGTGTAATTATACACTTATCAGAAGTCTCTCTTATCAAGTACCCACATCTTGAGAAATGGAAGAAATGAGGTAATATTCGAGGATATGGACAAGAATATGTGCATCAGAGGGACTCTATACCCAAATCATACATCATTCACTTTTATCAGAAGTATGGCTTGTGATAGTCCCAAATGGGTATGCTATTTCTACACTTTCTTGTTTGCTTTAAACATATGTTTTCAAAATTGGCGGACCAAAAATTTTTGAAAATCACAATTTTCATGGGGTCATAAATCCACCAAATATACACCAAAGTACTAATCTCTTTATAGTTTATATTCTTAATCGAAGGGGAAAAATTTTTGTTTCAAAAAACTATCGGTTAAAGAACATAAACTATTTGCAATGACAAGACAAAATCCCATCCAATCATTTAATTATCAAGCTCATTCGATCAATGTCAGTAGATGTGCTATTGAGTTAAAGTCATCTGAAGAGCCATCAAGCCAATATCACCCAACGCGCAATGGAGCAAATGTCACATGATGCACCACCGATGTGAGCAAGGGATTTCGCTCCTGACTCACGATTTCGATGATGAAGCTGTAATTTTTCCTTGTTAGCTTTTTACACTTTGTAAGGTCCTGGAAAATCTTTAGAGAAAATCTGCTTTGTTTCTTTGGGCCTTCCCTTCCTTAAAGCCCACTATAATTAAAAAAAAGGTCAACCTGAAAGTGCCATGTCGTTGACGATATCGTAGTAGTAGTAGAACAAAAATTGCATTTTCTGCAATTTTCATTCCAAAAGCCCACTCCCTCCACATGCCTAAATATTTTCTCTACCAAATCAATCTCTGACACCTTACCTAGGATTTTTCATACACCTCTTCACATGGGATCAAGTGATAAAAGTAAAAAGTAAAAAGTGAAAGCATCGCCTAAATCTAAGCTAATTTGACTTTGGATTGAAGAGAGCTCCTTAAGAAGAGAGCTGAATGTTATAGAAAAGAGAGCTCATTTCGTGCAAAGAGAAAGCAAGAAAGAGAGTTCTAAGCAAAGTTTGAGTTTTTGGTGTTCTTGAGTGTTCTTAAGGTTCTTAAGCATTTTGAAACTTAGTTAAGGTTCTTTTAGCTCATAGTTGTTGGAAGTTTGAGGTTTATGAGTGTAAGTTCATGAAGAGGGCATGAACTTGGGGGACTTGGGCTATTTAAGCAAGTTTGAGGTTTAGTTCATTTCTTGGATAAACTAGAGTTGTGTAGAGAAAGTAATCACACTTTGAGGTTTAGAGTTCCTTCAACTACTTTCACTTCTAACACTATAGAAGTTGGTGTTAGTAGATTTTGTAAGTGTTCCCACACATTGGGAATACTTACCTCCTTCTTTACAAAGTTAGCTAGATTTTCACTTCTTTCATTTTAAAGTCTAAACTTGAAGGAAAAGAACTACTACTTCCTTTCTTCCTCTTGTTAAGACTAATATTCTGGGATTTTTCCTCAAGTAGTTCTTACTCTTCATTTGAACCATTTTCATCATCCAAATCATAAACTAAACCAAAGAAACAAGGAGGACTTTGCGGAGATTTTCATGGACCTAGCAAAGTGGTTTCTCGGTTATGGGGTAAGCCTCTGAGTTCCTAGAGTCATGCTTAACTTTTTTGTACTTGGTATATGTGCTTGAGATGTAAACTGAAAAAATGTAAAAAATTGTGTATTCTATTGTCAAACATGATGTATGCCTTAGAGGTAATTAGGGTGATATAT
The DNA here is from genome assembly GCA_949673415.1 of Euphorbia schlechtendalii. Taxonomy (NCBI): domain Eukaryota; kingdom Viridiplantae; phylum Streptophyta; class Magnoliopsida; order Malpighiales; family Euphorbiaceae; genus Euphorbia; species Euphorbia schlechtendalii. Next base: position 43,687 of record CATIWQ010015074.1, read on the forward strand.
CTCCATTAGCTATAATGTACAAATGGTTTTGAATTATTAATAATAATAATTAAGGCATCTTTGTTGCTTATCAGTGCTTTTAATTAATTTATGTATCCTCACTAATATCATATATGTATAATATTCAATATGTATATACACATTGATGAGACAATGTCCATGGCTACTTCATAGCATAAAAGTGTGAGGACACAGTGGTGTGTGATGTGTGAACTACACATACGTGTTACTATGAATAGTCTAACCCTAATCATAGTTTCATTGAGATTGGACATCAATGGAACCGATAGACTAGCATGTGTAGGTTACTCCTTGGATTAGATCCAAGCAACCAATCTCACGAGATGAAGGTGGTACCTTGAGTTAACACATGAATGTATTCGGGTAATACATTGGAGATCGCTACAAGACAGACACTCGGAAATAACTATATCCATGTGTTGGTATCATGTCTTATTGTAGTAGCAGTACAAGTATCCTCAAACATGAGATACTAGTTACCTTGTGTAGGAGTTACTATACTGTGGGTCATATTTATTCATATCCTGGCAATCAGAATAATACGAGTGATTACAGGTATAGTGATGATCACATGTTGGTCAGTCGAGCAGTAAAGATGAGATCCATCACTCTTGATATAGTGATATAGTGAGAGATGTACCTTAGGGCCCCTTGTTGAAGTGATACACTCATAAACCTCTGATCATAGTATAAGATTGATAGAATGGGTTTCTAGTCAATCTTGATACATAATGGTTGAGTGATGTTCTTTGTGAATAAGTTTAATTCTAGGATAGCTATTGCTATTACATGAGTTAACACTTAATCTAAGCTCCATAAACTAGATAGTACTTAACCTGATGGAAGGAGTGTATTGTATTAGTTACTACTGCAGAACCGGATCAAGTCATAAGCACGTGATGTTCCAAATATCAAGGGATCATACACCTTTGCTAGAAAGCCCATTTGATCATCTAGAGCTATCGGGTTCCATATCGATTTGGAGAACTGAACCTAAAGGTTCTCGGATGGGAAGCCAAGTTTAGGTTAACCTCTAGTGACTCGATACTTTGAGATCCTATGAAGTCACAAACTTTGGGTCTTTATCGAACTAAGTAAAGAACCTATAGACTAGTTCTATGCTGAGAATATTTGTTTTTGGAATTCAATTGAAGAATTATTAAACTGTTTAACTGAATTAATAATTAAACGGAATATAGAGAAAATAGGGAAAATGCACGGAGCGGAGTAAGGGAATTTTCCTTTTACGAGTGGACCCCAAACGAACACGGGATGTTCACGCTAGCACGCGAGGAAAGCCCCTACTACCTAGTTGCAGGCCTGCAAGAGCTACCCAAGGCTTGTGCAAAGTGCACGGGTTGCACACAAGCTCATAGTTTGTGGCACAAGGCAAGCCCCGTTAGGGCTTGCCTTATAGCTTAGAGCCGTGGGTTGGCTCTCGATAACTAGTGACCCGCACGGCCAACCCCGATGTGTGATGAGAATATTCCCATCCCACATATTATTTTAGTGTGAGTCTAACACTCCCCCTTTTCTCTATATATAGGCCTCCAGTTCCTCTTTATTCAATACTCTAGCTTAGCTCTTCTCTCTGAATTTGACATCTCTTTCTTCATTCGTTGTGTGAGATCCTTCATGAGTTTCTCCAAACAACGAAGAATTCTTTTGAAGGATCTTTCTAATTGTGAGCCTTCTCGGTTTATTTTTGTGTTGGACTTTGAGCGGTCTAGCAGCTACTGTTTACTAATGGGTTAATCCTCAATAAGGTTTTGGTTGGTGAATATCCGTGTGGATCAATCATAGAGACTATCCTAGTTTTGAAGCTCGTGCTAATGAAGTTCTGGCAAATTTCTCCAAGGGAACACCGCTACCAAAGAAAGAGAAAGCACACATCAACTAGTAATGTTCTAAACTTAGATGCTAGGTTTCTTTTATAAGCTTTATAAACTTAAAAGCATCTATGGAACGTTATAACTTAGATTATATCAATCATGGCATGCTTAGGAGACCCTTAGGTCAATTTTATGTTTTGAAATTCTGCCTTGCAATGTTTACATGTTAAATTACTATCTTGATTAACCAGTAATGGTATTAGAGCATACCTTATACTATGCATGATTGATTATAATATGTTAAAATCATATTTTCTATGAATTGATTAAAGTATGATATGCATGACTTAGGTTTCAATTCCTGTTATAGAAAATGATGTGATAACTAAATTAAGGTTTTGCTGAAACTGAGTTTAGGTGATTATCATATAAATTAGCAATGTTTTACCACATGTGTGAATGCTTTGATCGAGGGTCGTCCCGTACTTCACTCAATTAAAGAACGAAATCTTTAAATCATAGTTGTCTATGGTACAATGATCAAAATGCCCGTGGTTATTTTGGCAAGGATTGGACTTGGCTTCTCATTCACTTTAAGGGATGCCTCTTCTACTTGGAAATCTCCATCAGTATTAGATTCAAAAGTACCCAAGGGACATTTATGATTGTAGTATGGGAATTGGATTCAACATATGGTTTTACAAACGTGGTTTAAGTTGTTAAATTAAAACTTATAGACATAGGTGGAATGACTTAAATATGGACCTTGTTGTTTTGCATGCTATGTGGGTCTTAGCATAATGGAATTATTATATATACTAGTCCCGAGCATGTTCCTTTAGAGTTAATAATTCCAAATAGCCTAGAATTATTATTTTCATAATCATATCCATTGTATAAGACCTAGACTATTGTGAGGCCAGCGACACCATAAAATCCCCACAACAATATTAAGGTGGTATATAGTCTTCTCGTCATAAGTCATGATACAAACCTTATTAATGGATGTAAGCACATGTACAACATGCCTTCCCTTAACATGTGTTTGGTCATGAGACTAGATGAGGTTAATGACTTAACCAAATGGGTTAGTTATCCATATTATTGGAGCTAATGCCAAATTGGAGACACATTTAAGGAGTCGAACAATTGGGTATGCACGTCTCGAGAAAGAGAATTCAAATGAATTAGCAATTGCATGAGATGCAAATGGATGGGTTCTAACCATGGTTATCTTGTTATGGCTTGGCCTACTATAGCGGGGGTCATAATGAATGGCTATGGATGCTTTACTAAGGAAAATTGGTTGAATTAAATTTCCCTAATTTAAATAGAAGGGGCTATTTGAATGTTGAGAGAATAGTAGGAATTATGTATTTAATTAAAGACCTTATATTAAATGCACGTACATATACTAATGTCTAAACAAATTCTACTTTATATCTAGGTTGAATAAGAATACTAACATTGATACGCATTCGATTGACAACAAGTTTTATAAAGGAGACAACTTTCATGAGTGGTTCGAGTGTGTGACAAGATTCCTAAAGAGCCTTGGTCTAGATTATGTACTAGATAATCCATATCCGAACTTCCTGAAGAAGATCCTTTGATTTATCAAATTGATAAGTACGTGAAGTACAAAAGAGACTATGATTTCACAAAGAACTTCATGGTCAACACTATGCTTCAAAGGTACAAGGATCTTGGCAAAAATATGGACTTGGAGTCTATGATTGTGCAGCTTTTAATGAGGATGAACCTTAAAATTTCATGCTATCTGCAAGTCTTGGGGCTGATAGCTCAGTAGTTAAGTTTGCCATTGTTCGCCACTTTTCTACTGATAAGTTTTATAATTTGTTCACAAGATTTGGCTATATATTAATGGTGCCAAAAACTTGTTCTAAAAAAGTATAGGTGTTGTCAGTACCTCTTATCAAATAGAAAAATGATGAAAACTGCAAGTATACAGTTGCGATGTAGTTTTAAAAGATATCGAACCCACAGGGAAGGAACCAAGTCTAAAGATCAATAAGGAAGACAGAATAAAGAAAATAAAATATTTTTGGATTTTAGTTGGGAGGATTAGAATGAAGAATGGA